>ML281268.1:0-20242 GCA_005239495.1 Nicotiana undulata | reverse complement strand
CCCCCCCCCCCCCGTTTCTCATTTAAAATCATCAATCAAAGGCCAAATTTCAATATGGATTCATGAAATATACTCAAAGTAGAGTATAGAATACTTACCCCGATCCATGTGTGACAATCGCCTAAAACATTGCCTCAATTCGAGCTCCAAAGCTCAAAATATGCCAAAATGTCTAAAACCTTAGAAATAGAGGACTTTATACATTGTTCCAGAGGTACCTTTTTCAATCGCGGTCACAAACCTCTCGATCACGAGTACAAAATTTTCCAGTACAATTTTTACCCTATCTGATCGCGGTCATTTCCTCTAGTCGCGATGAACAAACTTCCATTAGCCCTTCCCAAACTCTTCTCAGATAGCATGTAATGTATCAGCCATAACCTTTTATATTTAACTCCAAATGAAAACGGTTTGATTTTTCAAAAACTAGACACAAAGAATACAACTTTATTTGAATCATCTCCAAATTCCTTATAGATTTCAAGATACAAGCTTACAAAATCAGGTCAGTGACAAAAGAATTTTCCTTTATGCTATAGCGAAAAGGCTTCTGCGGTTGCGATTCATAGTGCCCAAATAGCAAATTTTCTCTTCGCGAACGTGACACAAAGTCCACGATCGTGATGCACACCCATGTGGACAAAAATAAGTAACTAAAAATGGCCTAGAAATTGTCGGAAAGCACCCCCAAACTCGCCCGAGCCCCTCGAGACCCCATCCGAACATACCAACAAGTCCCAAAATATAACACATACCTATTTGAGGCCCCAAGTTACACATAACATCATCAAAACCACAAATCTTCAATCGATCAATCTCGTAAATTCATAAACTTCAAACATCGAACCAAGTAACTAAATCAAGCCTAACCAATCTGGAATGAATTCAAATTTTGCATACAAGTTCCAAATGACACAACAAACCTATTCCAACTTCTGAAATAACAATTAGAACCTGATACCATCAAATTTAACTCTCGGTCAAACTTATGAACATTCCAAATCTTAAAATTTCCAAATTTCGCCAATTAGTGCCGAAATCTTCTAGAAATATCAAAAAGCAAATCCAGGCATACGCTCAAGTCCGAAATCACCATCCGGACCTAACGGAACCATAAAAGCTCCGATCCGAGGTCAAATACTAAAAATTCAAACTTGGTCAACTCTTCCAAGTTAAAGCTTCTTAGTTGAGAATCGTTCTTCCGAATCACCTGAAAACCAAAGCCGACGATTAACACAAGTAATAATATATTCTACGAAGCTTCTCATAACTTCAAATAGCTTAACAGAGTGCAAATTCTCGAAAAGACCGATCGGGTCGTCACAGAGATGATGTCAAAGTCAGAGGCCGAAAATTGAGAGTTGAGGGTCAGGGTCCGAGACGGGTGGGGTCGGGTCTGATATTAGGTGTCGAGAATTTGTGATTGGGGGTTCCAGCCTCTGATATCCAAGATTAGGGGTGGGAGCGGGGTAGGGTTTCAGGGTCTTAGGTCGGAGATTGGGGGTTGGAGGGGCTCAACTTCGGGTTTGGGGTTTTGAGCCTCAGAGATGGCAAGGTAGGGGTAATCAGAAGTTGGAAGGTTGGGGATAAATAGGCCGAGGAAAGAGAAGAGGGCAGCGGGTGAGAGCAGGTGGTGGATCAGGAGATGTTAGGCTGGGAGTTGGGTGAACGAGGGTCTTGGGATGGGGAGAAGTTAAGAGGTGGGTTGGAGATAGGATTAGGGAAGTGCAATGGGTGGAGTGGATGTAATGGCGAAGGGTGGATTGGGAATTGGGGTGAGGAAGCTTAACAGATAGTTTCGGAAATATTTTTCTTGCTCTTTACAGGAAAGTGAACATCTTTTTAAATTGGAAGAAATAAGTTCAAAAGAAAAATATTATTTTCAAATATTTAAGCTAATTCAAATATATTTTTCATATATATTTTCCTCCATACCAATCACACTCTAAAGAAATGATGTTTTTTGCTAATATACTAAATAATGATAATAGGGTCGCTACTTTTAATACTATAGTTTCTTGGTACGCGCATTGTGCGTGTACCTAATCTCTATGATTACAAAACTTAATAAATCATATAGTTATTATATTAAAAATTATTTTTGAGTTAAGTATTACTAAGAGTTAAACAACAGTTTAAGTTCTTAAAATTAATGATTGTTTATCACATTTAGCTAAATCAATAAAGGAAAAAAATATGTAGAGGTTCCTAATCTTATCTATTGAAATACTCAGTTAAATTTTTTACCTAATTAACATAAATCACCATCGCAAAAGAAGAATCTAGAAATTTTTACCTCGAAATACGAGTAACAATTAAACTTATAGTGTGGTTATAAGGATACGTGATCTGATTCAATACCAATTGATAAATGGCTAAATAAATAAATGAATTAAACGATTGAAATGAGTCAAATCAGTGTCGTTTGCAAGTTATCGACCTCGATTTTTGGAATAGGCTCATGATCAAGCGTTAAGAACAATAAGAATAATAAGAACAGTAGGGAATTGTAAGCAAGTAAAAGAGCAGAATATTATTATTTCTCAGTGATTACGTATAATATGTCGTGATTACAAATGAACATGGTTCCTCTTTATATAGTAGAGGAATCCTAAATAAGGTATAACTCTAATTTCGGAAATAAAATCTGTGATTGTCATCAATAGCCGTTGACGATTCTGTCTATCTCGAGATTCCCGCCGAGATTTGTGGTCGATCGCTGATATCTCGCTATTCCTTTGCTCGATGCCGATCATGTACAATCTCGATCCTTTGATCTTCATGTTCTTCGAGCATGATATTGCTTCGATATGGACTTAAGCTTGAGGCAGACCCTCAATCCCATAAAATCGATCGTGCTCGATTTTAACCATATATAGATAGTCCTTGCGGTTCTTAGAATGAGATGAGAAGAAACGATTTGAGCCTCAATTCTCCTAAACCTCGATCGTGATGTAGTTCCCATGACAAGCGATGGATGTTACCGAAATGTTCCGTCGGTTCGGTTCCCCAAAAACCATCAATGCATGTCAGTCTTCGGTCGGCCACTAGTGTTACCAAAACATCGCCACAAGCCTATCAATACCACCTCCTTTGCTGATTCAAACTTTACTTTTCTTTGATCAAAAACTCTTAACTCTCTAATATTTCTTATCTTTCTTATCTTTCTTTCATTGCCGCCAGTTACGCCCCCGTTTCTTTTACTGGAGCCACCAATTTCATACCTTTCTTCCGCAAAAAGAAAAAGCTTCATCTTCTTCTTCCCGGCCGACCGCTGATAAGACGCCGGTGGAGCCTTGTATCGAGGAATGTGTCCCGAGACCAATCGAACTAACTTCTGAATTTAAGGTCGAGAGACCTTCCTCAGTTCCGGGATGATGCAAACCCATGTCCCAATACATATGCTCTATATCGGAAAATGACCTCGAAAGGGTGAAGAAGGACTGTAGTTGGGAAAATAAGGAAGTGGAGGTTCCTTCCCCCCAGGAGGATATCACCTTTTACGTGAAAGGGTACCTTAGTGTATATACCTATCCTTTCACTCTGGGTCCTGCGGATCCAGTCATACTCGACTTCTTCCACCAGTATCGAGTAACCCTCGGCCAAGCCTATCCCTCATTATGGCGCATCGTCAACTTGATCAAGTTCTTTCCAAGCAAGGTCGAGGGAATGACCTTCACCCTCGATCATCTGATAAGACTATACAACCCTCATCTTTATCGAGGTGGAATGATAAATCTGCAGCATCGGGCTACAAAGACGGTGTTCTCAAGTATTGACAAAGACCAAGGTTGTATGGGCCGATCCATCCGCATCAAGATTTCTGATCTGATTCCGGTCGAGAAAATGCCATTCCCTGAGGAATGGAACATGAAATGTAAGTGCAACTTCGATACTGGTACTTTATTGTTTTACTTCCTTTATTTTTTTCCTGACTCATGTTCTCTTCTCATGATGTAGCTTCTCCTTGGTTTCCCAGTGCAATTCCAAATATCGAAGGCTAGGTTCGACAGCTGGCCTCCACCTCTTCTCACGCCGAACGTTGCTGGCGTGATTTGGCCAAAGGCTGATGGGAGGCCAAATATCACGGTGAGTTCCTTTGCTTGCACATCGAAGTTTTCTTTGTATTATAATCCTTACTTACTCAGTTTCTTTATTTGCAGGTCTTGGTGAAAATATGGTCATGAGTCCACCTCCGCCTGGGGAGGAGGAGCTGTCAAAGCCAAACAAGGAGGGGAAAAGGAAAAGAACTTCTCCTTCTGATACCCCAAAGCCTAAGAAGAAAAAATCTCAAAAGTCAATAGTCGAGCCTTCTGCCCCTCGTGTCAACGTTGTTCAACGACTACGAGAGGAAGATGAAGAGGGTGAATAAGATGGTTGTGCGCTGGTGACCGGAAAGAGGGGAAGTACTGAAGCTTCCAGGAGCACCAAATCGGTGAATCTCGACGCGACCCAATCTCGGACCGAGGATATTCCCGAGGAGGGTCCGAGTAAAGTCCCCGAGCAATCGGGTGATGATGGTGCCCCCTCTTCGGGATAATAAGCTGGCGGGTGTGCCCAAAGGGTCTAGTCCCGAGTACCTTCAGAGAGAAGACAACGTCCCAAGTGATTCACTTGCGATAATCAATATTGGAGACTCGCTGCTCGGGCCTACATTATCCGAGGGTCAGTTCCAAGACGCTCGGGCCATGGGTACTCCCGGCGTGGGACAAGTCCACGAAAGGAATGACATATTATGGGACTGCTTCACCAGAGTCGATGATGGTCCTGAGCGAGACCCATCGTTCATATTCGATGAGGCTCAGCGATTTCTGAAGCAAGTAAGTTCAGTTTCTTTGTATTTAAACTTGCATGTGGTCCATATCTCTTCAAGCCTGATTCTTTTCTTTGTGTATAGGCTATGCTGCTTCACCGGGAAGCATCTTTAAAATCCAAGGCCGAGCTGTCTCGATACAAGGCAGAGCTCAAGAAGCTCGTAGAGGCGAGGGACGGCCTCAAACTCCTCTACATTCAAATGAAAGAGGAGATTATGACCCTTCGAGATGAACTCACAAGGGCTCGTCAAGATCAGTCCGAACTCATCAGACAGGTGACGTAGTTCCTCGTAAGTTTACAAAGTATTAGCTCAAATTTGGCAATTAACCCTTCTTTTTTGCAGGTCCAACAAAAGTGTGAGCTCGTGTCACAGCTTAAAGAGAAAGCTAAGATGAAGGAGGCTGAAACTCTCGGGTAGAGATAGTATATGGATCGTCTTACCTCGGAGAAGGACACGCTTCAGGCCCAACTAACAACAGTCGAGAGCCAGCTCCAAGTTGTGAGGGAGGAAAGCTTGGCCCGAGCCCAGAAGATTGAAGAGCTCGAGTCTAAGCTGTCCGTCGAGCTTTCTAAGGCTAAGTTTGAGGCAGAGGCGCTTGTCGCCTCTTACCGAGATGATGTCGAGGCTGCCAATCTTCGAAAGAAGGAGATCTCTGATGCTGCTGAAATTAGATTGTGATGTGCAGTCGACCACGCTAGGCGGAAATCTTGTAGAGAGGCTCTCAAGGAAGTGCACGCTCCTGGCTTCGACCTCTCGGCCAACATCGAAGATGCCAAAGTTTTGGAGGCTGAGGCCATATCCTTTCTTTCCGATGAAGAGGATTCAGATAGTGGGTCCGAGAGCGGAGAGGGTGAGGATATGGTTGCCTAAGAATCGGCTCCCAAAGATGTGGTTCCTGAGGATGTGGCTCCCGGGGTAGACTAGGTATTTAGGGTTCTCTTTTATTGTATCTTTTTTCTTTTTTTTTTCTTGTAAGTCCTTGACTGGACTTTTGTACATACTTTTGATATATAAGAGATAAATCTTTCTTCGAATGCCTTCGTATGTTTTAAGTTTATATATGCTTTCTGTATTTATTGAAAATGTTGAAAAATTTCATTGTTGTAATATTACTAACTTCAGTTCGAAACCAAAGTAAACCCTTAAGTTTTTCATTTTGATGAGGGTAAGTCCCCGAGTTCGAAATTTGTTCGAGACCTTATCTCAGGGGTGGATCGATCGAGTTTATAGATGTACTATTTTTGTGATCAAGTTCGAATGAATCTTGAATTTGAGATAAAGCAAACCCTTAGGTTTTTATCAAATGATTGTTAAGTTTTTCGACATTACCACAATAAACCCTTTAGGTGAATCTTCGAGTTGTAATTGACATTTGTTTGAGCTCGGAATAGCGAAACCCTTGGGTTCAAATCGAGTGAGAACGAGGTCTCGAACTCTAATTGTATTGGCCCTTAGTCTATTTAGATCGGCCCTTAGGCTCTTTAGGTTTGCCGATTCGGCCTCTAAAAATGGCTATTATTTTTCCCCTTTCGGCTAAAAGACTTAGTGAAAATTTCTTATGCCTTAGCATATGCTTTTTATACCCATTGGGTTGAGGGTCCGATGGTCGGAAACCTATTTTTCTTTCCGTGTCTTAACATGTTTGTGTTAAGGTATTTTGATACCCCTTGAGGTTTTTTCGAAGACCGATATTATCGAAATCTTTAAATCATTCGAGGGCTGATTTTATCGAAGCCCTTTTTTGTTTGCTTTGCCGAGGGTAACCTTATTTAACCGATTTTTCAAAGTATTTGAAGGCCTTTTGTTTATAGGGGAAGTCGGACGTCTCTGATCCACGTTAATTTTTGCTGTAGCCTTAAATATGGTCGTAGCCTTTGGGTTTGTCTTTTGGACTTATTTCCTGATGACATTTCGATCTAGTTTGAAATGTTAGTCCCCGAGTATGGTGGCCTTGGCCTATAAATTGAGGGGTTCCTCTTTGAGGTCTTATGATTTTGAACTTAGATAGCTCGAGTGTGCAGTCCCCGAGTGTTCGAGGTATGCTTGTACTTGGACTTGAGCCATTTTTCACAAGTGTTAGTTTTGCACAATAGATCAGAACCATAAGTACATGACTCCTATAGTAGAAAGTTTACTTTGAAACATGAGATGTTCAATAAAATAGAATGATTCTTTGAACAGTTTATACATGCGTACATGTTTTTTTATCGGGACTCAGCTAATCTATCTGGACACAATTCAAACGACCGTTTGGCCCATTACAAAATTTTCCTATCGAGACCCATTGATACTAGGTACATTTCTCGAACACATAAGATCCGAGGATGATGCCCCCTAGTATTCGAGGTTGATTGCAAAGAAGCCTTGGATACTGTTGAATTATACTCAGGTAGCACATAATTGTTGCCTCGTCAAAAACCTTGCCGAAAGACCCATTTGGGATAAAAATCAATCCACGGGAAAAAGAGTGCAACGCGTACTTTAAAACCTGAGGTCTCGATTTCTTAGATCGAATTCCTACAATGAATTAGTTTTGAATATTTTAAGTAAACGAAAGAAAAGAGGAAGTCATACCTTAGCAATAGTACCGCTTATGGAGTGATATGTTCCATTTATTCGACAATTTTTTGTCATTCATTGTTACGAGTTTGTAGATCATTTCTCGACTATGTCGAGGATTTGGTAGGGTCCTTCCTAGTTAGGATTGAGTTTCCCTTCATTAGGGTCTCGAGTGATTGTGACTTTTCTTAGGACTAAGTCCCGGCTTTGAAGTGTCGAAGGTTGGTTCTTCTGTTGTAGTACCTCTCGATTCGTTGCTTTTGTGCAGCCATTCGAACAAGTGCAGCCTCTCGTCTTTCATCTAACAATTCAAGGCTGGTATTCATAGCCTCGTGGTTTGACTCATCTGTCGCATATCGGAACCCGGCGCTTGGATCTCTCACTTCGACTGGTATCAAGGATTCGAATCCATACACGAAAGAAAATGGAGTTGCTCTTGTACTGGACTTCGACGTTGTTCGATATGCCCATAGAACCTCGGGAAATTTTTCTCTCCACTTCCCATTGGCTTCATTTAGCCTTTTATTCAAGTTTTGGATGATAGTCTTGTTTTTATTCGACATGTCCGTTCCCACTATGGTGATACGATGTCGATAGTATCCTCTTTATTTTGTGATCTTCTAGGAATTTCATTACTTTGCTGCCGATGAACTGTTTGCCATTATCACATACTATTTCCGCGTGTATCCCGAATCGGCATGCGATGTGATCCTATATAAAATCGATCACTTCCTTTTCCCTAACTTTTTCGACGGCATGTGCTTCAACCTATTTAGAGAAATAGTCAGTCATAAATAATATGAACTTAGCTTTACCTGGGGCCGATGGCAGAGGACTGGCGATGTCCATTCCCCATTTCATAAATATCCATGGGGATAAGACTGAGTGAAGTTGTTCACTAAGCCAGTGGATCATCAGTGCAAACCTTTGACATTTATCGCATCTTTGAACGAATTCCTTAGAGTCTTTTTCCATGTTATCCCAATATATCCTACTCTAATGAACTTTCGAACTAGTGACTCGACATTGGAATGGTTCCCACAAGTGCCTTCGTGGATTTCTTGCAGAACATAGTCAGAATCTCCCGGTCCCAAGCATATTGCCAATGGACCATCGAACGTTCTCTTGTATAATGTTCAGTCTTCATCTAATGTGAATCGAGCGGCTTTAGTTCGTAAGGCCCTCGATTCTTTGCGATCCGATGGTAACTTCCTACTCTTCAAGTATTCGATGTATTTGCTTCTCCAGTCTCAGGTTAAGCTTGGAGAATTTATTTCAGCATGTCCTTCCTTGATTACAAATCTCGAGAGTTTGACGATAGTCCCTGAGTTGATCTCATCTTCTTCGACCGATGACCCCAAATTGACAAGTGCATCGGCCTCGGTATTTTGTTCTTGAGGTATATGTTGTATAGACCACTCTTTGAAGCGGTGCAAGGTTACCTGTAATTTGTCTAAGTACCTCTGCATCATGTCCTCTAAAACTTCGAAGGTTCCGTTTACCTGGTTAACTACCAGTAAGGAGTTGCATTTAGCTTCAACGACTGCCGCTCCCAAGCTTTTAGCTAGCTCGAGGCATGCAATCATAGCCTCATACTCGGCCTCGTTGTTAGTCAATTTAGAAGTTTTCATTGATTGTCTAATAATATTGACCGTGGGCAGTTTCCAAATGATGCTGAGCCCGGACCCTTTCACATTTGAGGCACCGTCCGTGAAGAGGGTCCATACCCCCGATGATGTACTCGAGTTTAGTAGAAGTTCCTTTTCCACTTTGGGTAAGAGGGTTGGCATAAAGTCGGCCACGAAGTCTGCTAAAATTTGAGACTTGATGGTCGTTCAGGTTTGATATTCGATATCTTACCCGCTAAGTTTGATGGCCTATTTGGCCAATGGGCCCGATAGTTCGGGCTTGTGCAAAACATCTCGGAGTGGATAAGTGGTTATCACACATATGGGGTGGCACTGGAAATATGGATTTAATTTTCTAGATGCACTTATTAATGCAAGTACCAATTTCTCTTAGTGTGGATACCAAGTTTCAGCATCTCCTAAGGTTCAACTTACGTAATAAACATGAAACTACGTACCTTGCTCTACTCGAACCAGTACACCACTTACCACTATCTCGGACACTGCCAAGTATAAGTACAACTTCTCGTCTACCTTCGGAGTGTGGAGCAAAGGTGGGCTCGATAAGTATCATTTCAATTCCTCCAATGCTTGTTCACATTCCGGGGTCCATGCAAAATTATTTTTCTTTTAAAGTAAAGAAAAGAACCTGTGGCTTCAATCTGATGACCTCGAAATGAATCGACCCAAGGCAGCTATCCGTCCAGTTAGCCTTTGTACGGCTTTCACTCTGTCTACGATGGTGATATCCTCGATGGACTTAATCTTATCGAGGTTGATTTCGATCCCCCGATTTGATACCATGAAGCCAGGAAATTTTCCCGAGCCAACCTCGAAAGAACATTTTTCGGGGTTAAGTTTCATGTTGTACTTCCTCATGATTTTGAATGTCTCCTACAAATGAATCAAGTGGTCCTCTACGCACGGGGACTTAAGTAACATATCGTCAATGTAAACTTCCATCGATTTACCTATCTGTTCTTCGAGCATTTTGTTAACTAGGCGTTGGTATGTAGCTCCTGCATTTTTTAGCCTGAATGGCGTAACATTGTAACAATAAGTTCCATACTTAGTAATAAAGGAAGTCTTTTCTTGGTCTTCTAGGTTTATTTGGATTTGATTGTGCCCAGAATAGGCATCGAGAAAGGTAAGGATCTCGTAGTCGGCCATGGTATCGATCATGTGATTGATGTTAGGCAGTGGAAAAGAGTCTTTCGGACATGCTTTGTTCATGTCCTTATAGTCTACACACATTCTAAGTTTTTTCCCTTTTTTGGGGACTACGACTACATTAACTGACTATTCGGGATATTTTACTTCCCGAATGGATCCTATTTTGAGAAGTTTGGTTACCTCCTCCTTTATGAAGGTGTGCATTACCTCGGACTGAGGTCTTCTCTTTTGCTTTATCGGTCTGAACTTGGGATCCAGGCTAATTCGATGAGTTGTTATCTTCGGTGAGATTCCTGTCATGTCTAAATGGGACCATGCAAAGCAATCTATGTTATCGATAAGAAATTGAATGAGTTTTTTCTTGATTTAGGGGGTCAACCCCGTTCCTAGGTATACCTTTCGTTCAGGTAGATACTCGATCAGTATCACCTGTTCCAGCTCCTCGGCCGTTGACTTGGTTGCATCTGATTCTTCAAGAACAATGAAAGTTCGAGGAGAGAGAAAATCATCTTCTTCTTCCTTGATTACATGTTTCTCCGATTCGGTCAAAGTTTGGGCCGGTGATTTTTCTGAGAAAATCCATCTTTGGTGCTCAATTTTCTAAGGTCGAAGGTGTTGATACCGGCGTCACCTCGTTGACTACAAACATTTCCTTTGTAGCGTGTTGTTCCCCATAAACTGTCTTCACACCATCCACTATTGGGAACTTCATCATTTGGTGAAGGGTCGACGGTACTGCCATCATGTTGTGGATCCATGGCCTTCCGAGCAGCGCGTTGTATCTCATGTTAGCTTCAATGACATGGAATTTTGTATCTTGGATAGTCCCAGACATGTTTACTGGTAGGATTATCTCCACTTTTGTTGTTTCACTAGCCATGTTGAAGTCGTTTAGGATTCGAGATGCAGGTACAATTTGGTCTAGCAAGCCCAGCTGCTCTACGACCCACGATCTGATTATGTTTGCTGAGCAACCTGGATCCACTAGAATACGTTTAACTTGAATTTTATTTAACAAAATAAAAATTACCAAGGCGTCATTGTGCGGCTGAGAGACTCCTTCTGCTTCTTCGTCATTGAACAATAGAGTACCTTCGGGCACATAGTCCCGAGTCTATTTTTCTCTGGTGATCGACACCTTGGTGCGTATGAATATAAGCCCTTGTGGGATGTCGACCCCACCGACGATCATGTGAATAACATGCTGAGGTTCTTCTTGCTCGTTCTTTCTGTTGTAGTCTTTCTCCCTGAAGTGATTTTTGGCTCGGTCACTGAGAAATTCTTGAAGATGGCCTTCGTTGAATAATCGAGCTACTTCCTCCCTTAGTTGTCTGCAATCTTCGGTTCGATGTCCATGAGTGCCATGATACTTACACATTAAATTTGGGTTCCTTTGTGAAGGATCGGTTTGTATAGGTCTGGGCCACCTAGTGTCTTTGATCCTTCCGATAGCTCACACAATCCCTGATGCATCGATATTGAAATTGTACTCCGATAGCCTAGGTGCTTCTGTGGGATCTGTGTATTTGTCGAAGCCAGTTTTACTCATAATTCCCCAAGAGTTCTGCCCTCGGTCACCCCTTCGATCATTCCAAACGGAGTTGCGTCTCGGATGGTTATTTCTTTGATCTGAAACATATGGCTGATACTGATCTTTATTCGTCCTTGATTCCCTATCAACATCTCTTTGATTTTTACCGGTCAACCGGTTTGGATGTACTAAACCTGAGGGGGCTCCCAGTTGGTCGCCTTTGACCCTGATATCGGTTATGAACATCTGCTCAAGTCACAACTGGGTACTCGATTAAATTCTGCATCAACTGGCGTGATGCGGTCGAACTCCGCTCATTTAAGCCTTGGGTAAAATCTTGAACAGCCCAATCATCAGTAAATGGTGGTAATTCCATACGTTCCATTTGGAATCGAGATACAAACTCTCTTAGCATCTCGATATCCCTTTGTTTCACTTTGAAGAGGTCTGATTTTCTCGTTGCAGCCTTTATGGACCTAGAGTGTGATTTACGAATGAATCTTCTAACATGGCGAACGAATCGATAGAATTCGGCAGCAAGTTATGGTACCAAATCATAGCTCCCTTCGACAGGGTCTCCCCGAACTTCTTCAGCAATACAGACTCGGTTTCTTCATCTTCCAAATCATTTCCTTTTATGGTGCACGTGTAAGAGGTAACGTGCTCATCTGGGTCAGAGGTCCCGTTGTATTTAGGTATATCGGGCATAAGGAACTTCTCGTTGCAGCCATTCCCTTTAAGATCGGTGGTGCCCACGATATCTGATCAACTCGAGAGTTATAAGTCTCCACCTTCTTGTCGTTGGCCTCGATTTTCTTTTCTCCCAATTCTATTCTCTTAGTAAGCTCCTCATGCATCCTCATTACAGAAAAGTCGGTTGTTGAAGCATTATCACCCGATCTTCCAGGCACTGGCTTGGCATTATCACCACGATAGTTGGGCTTGCAGCATTTCAAATATTACTTGGAGACTGATTCCTTCATCTCATCTGCCCTGTGTACCTCGAGCGTCAGTACGACCCTGTCTTCGTACACTTCCTTCGGGGTCTGCACTAAATCCGCATTTAGAGCAACATGCAAACTGACATCAACAGGGTTGACGGGCAGTGTTCTTCCGAGGTCGACCTGTGGAACCTCTTTTCCTGGAGCGATAATATTCTCATTTTCCCCGTGGAGTCCTAGGTCATTGTCGCCTTCTGTAACTGTGTTATGTGAGTTTGACATGATTTAACCTGAAAACAAAATTCTTGACAAGAAACAAGTGTAAAATAATGTGTTATACCAAAAGTAGCACTGAACAATCACTATTATCCTTATCCCACGGTGGGCGCCAAACTATTTACCTCGAAATACGAGTAACAATTAAACTTATAGTGTGGTTATAAGGATACGTGATCTAATTCAATACCAATTGATAAATGACTAAATAAATGAATGAATTAAATGATTGAAATGAGTCAAACCAGTGTCGTTTTCAAGTTATTGACCTCGATTTGGAATAGGCTCGAGATTAAGCGTTAAGAACAATAAGAACAGTAGGGAATTATAAGAAAGTAAAAGAGCATAATGTTATTATTTCTCGGTGATTGCGTATAATATGTCATGGTTACAAATGAAAAGGTTCCTCTATAAATAGTAAAGAAATCCTAAATAAGGTATAACTCTAATTTCGGAAATAAAATCTACGATTGTCATCAATAACCGTTGACGGTTCTGTCTATCCCGAGATTCCCGCCGAGATTTGTGGTCGATCGCTAATATCTCGCTATTACTTTGCTCGATGTCGATCGTGTCCAATCCCGATCCTTCGATCTTCATGTTCTTCAAGCATGAGCTTGCTTCGATATGGACTTAAGCTCGAGGCAGACCCTCGATCCCATAAAATTGGTCGTGCTCGATTTTAACCGTATACGTACATTAAGATTAATTTACTCTTTTATATTTTGGAGTGAGTTTTTTTTTTTTTTTTTGTCCAAGCTTATAATCATGCATCCAGATTCCACATCTTATGCATCCGGAAGTTGCTTTCTTATGTAAGCAAGAGTGAAGGACTTAGATTGAATAACTTATTATTGATGGATTCGAAAGGATATGTATGTAACTATTATTTTAGAGGGAGTCAAAATATGGAATACATGTTAGAAATCAGAATTAAAATTTTGTTCTTTATCATCAGTTTTCAGTTGATGTTTAGTTTCGATATGTGTCTATAGTCCGTTCTCATTTTATTAAAGGTAAGTTTAGTTTGATCCAAAATATTTTAAGAGTTTAATGGTATAATCTTTAAATTACTTTTATAAGAAAACGAAATAGTTTGTTCAAATAAAAATGTCACGACCTGGATTTCCCACCGTCGGGACTGTGATGGAGCCTAACATCGCACTCGCTAGGCAAGCCAACGTTAGAGTTCTATTTAACTTTTTCTTTTACTTTTTCCTTTATAATTAAAATTCAACAACACTAATTCATCGGGAATAAAAATGGAAGTACATAATGAACTGAATTACACCTATACTATTAATAAAACCGAAATTGTTACCACCGAGAAACTGGTGTCCCAACGAACATTCTATAAATATCTACAAGTTTGGGTCTGAAAGAAAAGTACATCTTCCTCGAAGAGAAATAAAACAGAAATGTAAAGCATAGGAGAGGACGCCAGGACCTTCGGACACCTGCAGGACTACCTTGGGTCTCCTGGACGAATATCTACAACTGAACTCTCGATCAGCCACAATCAACTCCAAAATCTGCACAGAAGTGCAGAGTGTAGCATCAGTACAACCGATCCCCATGTAATGGTAAGTGTCGAACCTAACCTCGACAAGGTAGTGACGAGGCTACGGCAGGGTGTTTATAATATAACCTGTATTCAGTTTATAATAAAGCAGAAAAGAAATGCGAAATAAAACAGAACAGTAACTTGTAGTAAATAGATACGGAACCCAGTTATCTTGCTAGTACTGAGCTATAACCAATCCTTAAGAGAGTTCCAATACTACAGAATGAAATCAAAGTAAAAGCAGCATAATTAAACAACCAAATGATGCGGCCTGCATCCTGATCCCACCATATAATCAATAACAATATGAACATCCACTCTTATTCCTCCTGTTGCGGAGTGCAACTCGATCCCGCATGTCCACCCTTATTACTCCTCAATATAAATCACCATTATTCCTACTGTTGCGGTGTGCAACCCGATCCCACATGTCCACCCTTATTACTCCTTGTTGCAGCGCGCAACCCGATCCCACCAGACAATCACCAATCACACAATAAGGACAAGTAGGTCTCTATTTACCTCAAAACCTTTCACAACAGTTATGCCTCAACCAATACAAATAAAAATCTAAACAAGTATGAAACTTCATCAATTAATGCTACACAGCGAGAACAACCGAAATATATCGTGAAACACCGACAACCCAACTTAAGCCAATAATGTATCACAATAGAACTACAGAACAACTGATACTTCAAATAAAGAAACAAAATCTAACAAGAAACAATTAGACATAGAAGCATCAATAAGCATGAAGCAGTTAAGACAGTAAGATAGTAAATTTGGGAACGGGGAAGGGATCATGCTAAACAAATAATTTGGCGGCGCATAGGTGCTCGTCACCTCACCTCTATTCCACACACGTGCAATTTCACATAGAAAGTAAGTCAGGTATTCCTAATCCCTCAAGTCGAAGTTATACCAAATACTTACCTTAATCTGACGGCCAATTCAACGCTAAATTATCGCTTTTCCTCAATTTTTCACCTCCGAACCACTCGTATCTAGTCAATATAAACTTGATAACATCAATTATCGCTAAAGAAACCAATTCCAATACATAATTATAAGTTTCCCAATATTTTTTTCCAAAAAGTCAAAAATCGACCCCGGACCCGCTTAGTCAAAACTCGAAATTCGAACCAAAACCCGATTATCAATTCACCCCCGAGCCCGGATATATAATTGGTTTTGGAATCCGGCCTCAATTTGAGGTCTAAATCCGCAAATTTCGAAATCCCTAAGTTCTACCCAAAAACTCCCAATTCCACCATGAAATCCTAAAGAATTGAAAGATTGAAAGAATTGAGTTAAGAATCACTTACCTATGATTTGGGAAAGAATTTGCCTTTGAAAAATCGACTAAAGGGTTTGGAGTGTTTTGCAAGAATGAAAAATGAGAAAATCCCATCTAACTACCCAGGTTAACATATGCAGATGTCATAATTGCGACCTGAGCCTTAGCAAATGCAAGGAAAGTATCGCAATGCGGTCACTGACCTAGCAAATGCAGACAAAAGATCGCATTTGCGATCCATACCCCTCCCAGACTTGCTTTGCAAATGCGAAGAAAAGCTTGCAATTGCGAACACAGGCATGCCCAGCTTCTCTTCTTCGCATTTGCGATGAGAACTTCGCAAATGCGACCTCAACATTGATCGCAAATGCCAACCATGACCTCGCATTTGCGAGGTCTGAGGCCTGCAACACAACTGAAGCACGCCAACTATTTCTTCCAAGTCCAAATCACTCTGTAGCCTATCTAAAACTCACCCGAGCCCTGGGGGCTCCAAACCAAACATGCACGCAGGTCTAAAAACATCATGTGCAATCAAATCAAAAAAAATAACACCTAAAACTACGGATTTAGCAGCAAAACTCATGAGATTTTCAAGATAGTTTCAAAACTTCTATTTTCTCAACTAAGGTCTGAATCACGTCAAATAAATTCCGATTTCTACCAAATTTCACAGACATGACTCAAATATTATAATAAACATGTATCGGATTCCGGAACCAAAAACGGGCCTGATACCAATGTGATCAAACATTAATCATTTCCTTTAATTCTATGGATTTTCATCAAAAATTCATTTCTCGAGCTTGGACCTCAAAATTTGATTCCGGGCATACACCCAGGTCCCATATTTTATTACGGACCCACCGGGACCGTCGGAACACCGGTTCGGGTTCGTTTACTCAAAACATTGACCAAAGTCAACTAAAAATTAATTTTAAATTTCAAAAATATTATTTCTCTATTTTTTCACATAAATACTTTCCGGAATTACGTCCGTACTGCGCAGGCATATCGAGGAGGATAATTATAAGATTTTTAAGGCTAATGAGTGTGGAATAAGTCCTAAAACACAAGATGGACCCTTGGGTCATCACAAAAAAATTGAGTATTTTAGTTTTTCATTTCTCTTGCGAATATAAATATTTGAATTTAAAAAATTAAAATCGTCGAGAAGAGATTCTTATTATGTCTCTAGGTAACTTAGATAAAATAATTATACATTTACTATTTTCATCCAAGATAATAACTCTAACGGTTTAATAAAGCACATATACTTTTAAATTTCTAATCAATTAAAGTTATTTTTCACAAGAAATTTTCCAAAAACAATAAGTATTAATTTCTTACTTTACTTTTATGTTACAGTTGAACAAAATATTTCAAAATATGTTATATACTGAGTTTGCTACTTATTAGCATATTACGGTTATATATAAGATGAATATTAATTGCTTATTACATAGAAATTCTGAGTTGTGATTGAAAATTCTCTGTGATTGTTTGTTGCTTTCCAGTTATTTATGGAAATGTAGGAGTTCTACTTTGCCTGGAATGGGGGTTTTATTTATATTTTTGTACATAATGTTTACTTGATAATAAAACATTTATAATTATCAGAAAATAAAATAAATATAAATTACAAATCGTCCAAGAATCAATATTTTCAAAATAATTTTTAATTTTATTAGTAAAATATAATAAATACTATTCAATCCATTCCTATTCAAATAAAAATCGCCTATCGAAATGTTTATGGTGTTGACGCGGATAAAATTAGATACATCTCCAATATGTGTGAATTTTTTTGGGAGGTTATATTTCTAAAAAAGCTAACTCCTCATATTTTTTCCCTCATAAATACTTTTTGGCTTTGTAGATAAAAGAAGAAGAACTAATAATCACATAATTGTAGACATAAATTAAGATAGCACATTTATTAAAAAAATGATTTTGAATTGTCGCATCTTTATTTTTGCCTAAAATTTGATTAGTACACCTTATTTTGAATAGTAAAATCTTAATTGATTTTGAAGTCCCATCTATTGGAACATAATTACTACATAGTTTAAATAAGAAAAAAATTTAGTAATTAAAATTTTAGTTAATCTCAAAATCTTAAATAATAAAAAAATTATTAATTAAAATATTAGTTGTTCTCAAAATCTTAAATATTAAAAAAATTGTTAAATAACTATATTGTCTAGTGAGAATTAGCAAAACTACAAAAGTTCTCCTAAACTTAAAAAGAGAGAAAAAAAATCTTAATAACCCAAAATATAAATAGAGTTGAACGGCGAACTTTCCAAGTTTACACAAAAGTTACTGCAAAAAGAAGTCCCCAAAGGCCAAAACTATGAAGGGGAATGGAAAATTTTAGTGCTCCAAAGTATAAACGGATAGACAGAAAAACTTTTTTGCCAAAGTTTAGGCAAAATTTTATTAACAATAAATGACTATTCCTATATTACAGGGGAATTGATTAAATTACTATGCCTAAATATAAGTGAAATACTCATATTATTATATTGTTCAGTGTGAACTATATGTTTAAAGGGTAAATAAAGCGAACGACATTTCACTAAGGGTTTTCGTACTTTTAAAATAGTATAGATATAGATATAGATAGATAAAGAATAACCCATCTCTTCGAATAAATTAATAGCTTAATTAGAAACAGAATTTAAATTGTTAATCAACTAGTGTTGCTAATATAATTAAATTTTCAGGATTATTTGCTTATTTTCAAAAGAACAAAAAGATAGATACAAGACGTGAAATTTTTTTTATAATAAATATTTATACTAATGATAGTTTTTGACAAGTCATACTTATTAAAAAAATTATCATATCAAAATTTGAAAAAAGAATAATAAATGAAAATTTAAAGACTTGATTACTTATGATTGTTACCATCAATTCTTTAACTTCCTTGCCAGGCTTGTTTCCAACATATGAACACCGATTCCAAAAAAAGGAATTTATTAACGCTCTGTTCTCTCTCCTAAAAGACGACTACTGTGCGATTTCTTCACTAACGCTGCCATGGCCACTTTGGCCGCGGCCAGCCCTCCCTTCCGGCTGGTCAGCCCCCTCCCAACGTCGCCCAACCACCAGCAACCATAAATAACATTACCCAGCCCTCCACGTTAAATTCTCAGCCTTTAGATTTTTCAAAACTGTTAAAACCTGCTACTTTGAATGTTGCCATGGATGATCGAGCGAGCTCTGCTGCTCCAATTCAATCGCGTCAAGCTTTTGTAATGAATGGACAGCCTGTTGTTGAGTTTACGGAAGCGGAGGTTGAACGTATGAACGTTATTGAAGGATTGAATACGCTGTAGTTAAATTTTCATATGGATGGCCGGAGCTCAATGAATTACGTCGAATTATCCCTAACCAATATGGAATTAAAGGTGAATGCAACATCAGATACCTTCGTGATAGGCATGTGCTAGTGCGACTGACTTTTTGGCAAGACTTCATCAACTTTACGTCAAAGCAGTGTATTATGTGAAGGATAAAGCTGGTCGCGAATATCAATTGCGGACACTGATTTACGATCATAAATTTAGAGTCGGCGAAGAGACGTCAAAGGTAATGGCATGGATTTCTTTTCCAAATTTATTGCCAACGTTTTTTGCAAAGGAATGCCTTTTTGCCCTGACTTCAGCAGTTGGAAAGCCACTTCACTTGGATATGGCTACAATTAATAAAACGAGACCAAATTGCGCGCGTGTTAAGGTACTAGTTGATCTTTTAGATGATTTGCCGAAGAAAGTGCGTATGGACATTAGGAATGAATTGACGAATGAAGTGCGTACGGAATGGGTCACTATAAAGTATGATTACATGCCGAAGTATTGCAAAGAGTGCAAATTACAAGGACATGATATGATGGAATGTTGGCGACTTCATCCGGAACTAGTGGGGAGCACTGGTAATGAGCAGCAAAGTGCTAAGGAAGCTGGAAAAAATATCGAGCAATCTACTGCTTTAGTAAATGCTAATCAACAGGGCACCTTAATGGTTTTGACGAGTGGAAAAGTAGTAGGTAATGTGGGTACTACGGGTAAAGAACAGTGGAAGGAAGTTAATCGAAGCAAAGGAAAGCAGATTGATAGTGGTGACAAGGCTCTAGTTCCAGTTGAGAAGCAAACTGATTTAATTCCTCAGCAGGTTCAAAATACTAATCAATTTTCTATTTTGGAAGTTGACAACAGTGAAGCCAATGAGAATAACCAGCTTGCTTTGGTAGATGAAAGCAGTAGGCAAATGTCTGTGCAAAATGCTCCTAACAGTAATAGGTTGAATGTTGCAGCACTCCCATATAATCCCAAGTCTCTTACGAATGAAAAAAGGAAGAAACACAAGGTTGGAACTAAAAATGTAGGTGGAAAGAGCCTCAATTCATCTACTCCTACTGTCAAGCAAGGTGTAGTAGGGAATGGGCA
>ML281266.1:0-30996 GCA_005239495.1 Nicotiana undulata | reverse complement strand
TGTTGTGATATTGTTATATATGCACGAGGGGACATGCCGTGCCGATTGATATTTGTGATATATTCACGAGGGGACATGTCGTGCCGATTTGATATTTGAGATTTCGCACGAGGGGACATGCTCTGCTCTGTTATTTGATTGATTCCCGTATACTGAATGCTGTTTTCTTCAGTTTCTGTTTTTACTTTCCAGCCGCCTCTCACCGTACTGTTGTGAATTAGATGTTATTTTTCTTGTATCCCAGTATGAACACATATCTTATTTTATCGTTTAAGTCCCAATATTATTGCTGATGCGTTAATACTTTTCCCCTAATTGTTCCCATATCTCTTCGATTTGATCGTACTTGTTTTCAGTATCGGTTAATCTTGTACATATATCTGCTTAGATTAGGACAGGTGATCGTATTATGCTAAGTCTAGACTTATCACTACTTCGGCTGGGATTAGGCTTAGCACTTACTCAGTACATGGGGTCGGTTGTACTGATACTACACTGCACTTCCTTGTGTTGTGCAGACCCTGCTACCGGACCCCGTGGAGCGTTTTGAGGGAGATACCTTCAGTCCGCGTCAGAGCTTCGAGGTATACACTAGCGTTCATGGATCCCGAGGCTTCTTTCCTTTACCGCTTCATTGTCTTTCTCCTTATTTTCAAGACAGTGTTGTATTTTCATTCCAGACTTGTATTTAGTAATCTAGTAGCTAGTCCGTGAGGTTGTGACACCCCGATTTTGGGAAGTTTACGTTATTTTATGATTGATATGTTCTTACTTTCCACATTCAAGTTTTGTTACTGTTATTATCGATGTGGGAAATATTATTGTTGGGAAATGTATGTTATTGAAGTACGGTTGAACATTTTCCCACTATTATCCCAGTTTATGATTGTATTGGTTAAAGTTGAAAGGATAGTGTTTTATTTCTTATTAAATGGTTTTAAATTACTATGGCAAGTTATACGTCGGCTGGCCTAGCGGGTTCGACGTTAGGCACAGTAACGGCCAAAAGGGTGGGAATTTGGGTCGTGACAGCACATAAGCTTGGCACTCACATCTGAGTTCATTGACCGCCGACCGAATCAAGTGGACTTTCGGATGGCTCCCTGTCGGCGAGGTTATCAATATGTACGCTGAAGTGTGCTATCTTTTGTTAATAGGTCTGCGGAGTATCCAGCCATATGCCCCACATTGGGTCTTACATAAATTGGGTAGACAACAAGGCATTCCACATGATGAGGACTTAAGCCAACAAGCCATTGAGTTGTGTCCGAGAGCTACATTTCCATAAAATAGGGTCCGTCAGATTTGGAACCAGTGCAGATTCTTAGAGCCTCAGACTCAGGTGAGAAACTTATCTCAAGGGGAAGTAGAGCCAGACTATATTTCTTGGTATGGTAGAAGAGGCCGAGAGCACCAAGAACTAGAGCGACCTGCGAAAAGACCTCACGTACATCATTTTACTGAGCAAACACAAGAACATTGGGGTTGGCTAGAGAAGGAAAAAAACTACCGGGCCACAATAAGTAAACTAGAGGCCCATATCCGAGAGCTCAAATTTGAAAACACTTTACAAACTGCTGCAGCCGAAGGGGAAAGAAATAGGATGAACAAAGAAAATGAAACATTCAGAGCTCCAATCTAGAGAATGAGGATAGCCATTGAAAACCCCGAAAGAAGTAGAGCCGACGACGACTTGTCACCAGTCTCAGGCAAAAGTTTTGTAGCTATGGGGACGACTTGGACAAATCCGAGGAAGATTTGACCCAAGCTCGAGAAAAGTTGGCAAGGAATGCAGAAGAAAGGGAAGAATTCGTGAAAAATTTGAAGAGAAAGCATGACCAAGAAGTTCTGGGTTTGAAAGAAAGAATGGCCACCTTTGAAAATGAGATGGCCAAACAAGCACAAAGGTTTAAGGCAGAAAGAGAACAATGTTATGACATGATAGCCCAGTTGGAAGAAGAATTGCGACAGTGGCAAAAGCAGACTCACAAAGACACCCAGGCTTTAGAGGCAAGATCTCAGCAGATCAGGCGTCTACTTCAGGAGAAAGGTATCATCAGACAAAGGATCCGGGAGATAGCTGATTACATTGTCACCAAATGCCAGGAATGAGAAAACATGACTCGGACAACCTTCTTCTCAGCGGTAATGATTTTTGTCTACAAGATAATGGACGACCTCTACCGCCTCTAACAAGATATAGCACGCAGGCCCGTGGCAAGGCCGAACGATGCCCCACAGGTGCCTGAAGCAATGGAAGCACTGATGTATTTTTGATATTTCTCGAGTCTGTATTTTATTTTTCCTGCTATAGTCCTGTACGAGTCCACTGTAGTCTTTACATTTCCAAGAAAGTGTGTCTTAGGTCTTTTATAGTTTTTAAAAGTTGCAAAAATGTACCGAAGTATCTCATGAAGTTGAAAGTATTTTATCCAATGAATGAAAGTTTCGAAAATATGTTTATCTCTTTCCTTCAAATTTATCCCTTGAACTACGTAATGATCTGATTCACGTGGCGCCGTGATACGTAGGCAATCCACATAGGATTCGATCATAATCTTAAGAAGTGAAAGCGAGTGAGAAATAAAAGAGCAAAAAATAATACAATGAAAGAAAGAAAAGAGTGGTAGAGAAAGGCAAAAGGATGACAATAAGATAAAAAATAAAGGAAAGTTCAAATCCGAGAAAATAAAGTCGGGATGAGACACACAACCATTGCAAAACATATAGAAAGCGTTTAATTTATAAGGTGCATTGCATACCCCAAACGTGCGATTTCCCTATGTGATAAAATGTTCCGACCTAACGTTTTGTTGGTTCACTCTTAAAGGTGTTTTTCTAGGGTGGTTGGTTTTGCGGTAACTTGGCTCCCCATCCCTACTTCACTAGATCAAAGGGAAGCATAGAAATGACATCTGAAAGCCACTTATCAATCGTCAACTCTTCTGTGGAGGACCCGAATCCATTCATCCTAACGTCTGAGTCAGCCACAACTGAAGATAATAGGATCCTGCGTTGCCGCATGCTAGAAATGTGGGACGCATGGTCCAATGGTAGGGAATCGCCTAGTTCCATCCCGAGTTTCCTCGAGATAATCCCCAGGATAGTCGGAACTTATAACATCCCTATAAGTTACCCGGCCACACCGTTCGGATACCCAACTATGTCGGCTCACTTTGCCGGAAGACCTTCTGGGGTTCGCCCCCAGGTCTTGTTCTCCAGTGCATCATCCAACATCCTCACTGCACCATCGAGCTCCGCCATGGCTCCGCCAACTATCACCGGGCCCAGCTTTGAGCCGCTGGCGTTTACATTCCAAACGACATCATTTCTGGGCGCCACTCATGTCACTCCTGATTCATACCCCCAACAACCTCAGTATGAAGTTACTTTGGGACGAGATAAGAAAAGCCCCGAGCACGACGAAATGGCTCGGAAAATGAAGAGTATCGAACAAAGCCTCAAGAACATACAGGGGCTGAGCAGGCAGAAAAGCGTCTCCTACGCCTATTTGTGCATGTTCCCATACGTCCACTTGCCTCTCGGGTTTAAAACCCCCAAGTTCAAAAAATATGATGGACATGGGGACCTCATAGCTCATCTAAAAAGGTATTGCAACCAACTCCGAGGAGCAGGTGGGAAAGAGGAACTTCTCATGGAATATTTTGGAGAGAGCTTAATAGATATTGCATCAGAATGGTACGTGGACCAGGATATATCCCGTTGGCACGTATGGGATGACATAGCCCGGGACTTTGTTTGACAATTCCAATACAACATGGATATTGCTCCCGATAGAAACTCTCTTTCCAACCTCAAAAAGAAGTCCTCAGAAAGTTTCAGAGAGTACGCTATTAAGTGGCGCGAGCAGGCGCCTAAGGTCAAACCTCCGATGGATGAGGTCGAAATGGTCAGTGTTTTTCTGTAAGCACAAGAAGCAGATTACTTTCAAAATATGCTGTCCGCCATGGGCAAACCATTTGCATAGGCAATCAAAATTGGGGAAATGTTTGAGAATGGTTTAAAGACCGGTCGTATCCTAAGACAATCAGCCATAAGAGAAACTTCCCAGGCCATCCAAAACGGATCCGGGAGTGCAGCCAACAGAAAGAATAAAGAAGAAGGGGCCATGATGGCTTTCGATGTCAGGGGTCATCGGCAACACTCAGTTCCATTCCCCAAAACCTCCCAACACTATTACCCTCACCAAAATGCAACTTACACTACATCTCCTTTTCCCTATGAAGTAATGAACGCTCAGCCGCATCTCCGGCCGCAACAACAATACAACCAGAACAGAGCTCCGTCCCAAGAAATAACCATCCTCCCCCAGCTCCGTACAACCCACGCCCTCCTCAAAACAACTACCCGTACAATGCTTACCCCCGTGATCCCCCGAGAAGACTCAATTTCACTCCTATCGATGAGCCATATTCAAGTCTTTTCCCAAAATTGGTCCAGATTGGGCTTCTGCAGCCCGTACCTCCGACCAGACAAAACCCAACATCAGTGTCATACAAACTCGAAACAAATTGTGCCTACCATTCTAGAGTAGAGGGACACGACACGGAGGATTACTGGACTCTCAAGCGGGCTGTGGAAAACCTTATAGAGCAAAAGAAGGTAGTGTTAAAGGATGAAGAAGCTCCCACTGTGACTAATAATCCATTGCCCGCCCATAACAATGGGCCTGTTATTGGCATGATCTGCGAGGACCAAGATTTTGACCCAACTTTGAAGGCTATCATTTCCATCGCAGACGCGGAGAAAAAGCCTAAGGCGACACCCAAGCCAGCCACGGAAATAAAAAAGAGTAATCTCGTTCCTCAAGTTATGGGGAAAGCTGAAGCCAAGACAAAGGTAGGATCTTCTAAAGACGCCGTTCTTTACGTCCCCAGGGCACCCAAGAAGGAACAAGGTATGTTGAGCCAGCCCAGAAGACTATAATTCAACAGAGCCATGACGAACAGCCCGACAATATGTACTAAAGGGGACATACGTAGAGCGGGGCCAAATAATTTCACCCAGGATGAATGAGCCCGTGGTTATTAGCCGCGCGCCGCAAGCTCCTATGAAAATACTACTACCGTCCCTTGGAACTACAACAAGACGGTAGTAACATTTAAAGGAAAATAGATCACAAGGGAAGCAATCGAAGCAAACTCCTCTGAGGGATATCTCAATCTAAAAGAGCTAGACAAAAACAAGCACAAACGCTTCCCCCTTAAAAGACCTATCACTGCCGTGAAAGCTGAAAAGTTCTTTAAGAAAATGAACATGAGTAAATACGGCACAATTGAGGAACTCAGGAAAACTCCTGATCAAGTGTCACTCTTATCTTTGTTGATGGGCTCGAACGAGCATAAAAAAATACTCTTGAAAATGCTAAATGAAGCGTATGTGCCGGTAGAGACCTCAGTCAAACAATTGGAAAGAATGGCCGAGCGTTTCTTTTCAGTAAACAAAATTTCTTTTAGCCGGGATGATCTACCGCCCAAGGGAGCCTCTCACAACAAAGCCTTACACTTTACAGTTAAAAGTGAGGGATATTATGCGAAGAGACTTATGCTTGATGGAGATTCCGAGGTAGATATTTTCCCTTTATCCACACTACAAGGAATGGGAATCAGCACTGAGAGAATCAGGCCGAATAATGTCTGTGTCCGTGCCTTTGATGGAATCAAAAGGGACACCATTGGCGAAATAGACATAGCTATGATGATCGGCCCTGTGGACTTCACTATAACCTTCCAAATCCTAGATATGGATACCTCATACAATTTCTTGCTAGGAAGACCATGGATTCATGCCACTGGAGCCGTACCCTCTACTCTCCATCAAATGGTCAAATTCGAATACGATAACTAGGAGATAGTGGTCCACGGGGAGGACGAGCAGTCAATCTATAGAGACCCCTCGATCCCTTGTCTTGAAGCCAGAGAGGGGAGTGAGCACATTGTCTATCAAGCGTTTGAAAATGTGTCGGCCGACCAGCATGAAGAAGGTGCTCCGTGCCCACAACCCTGCCTATCAAATGTGTCAATTATGGTCGCTACCGACATGATTAGACATGGATACAGACCCGGAAAGGGGCTTGGGGTGTCTTTGCAAGGTATCACTAAACTGATCTCTCTACCTGCCACTAAACAATTCTTCGGCATAGGTTTCCAAGCCTCAGATGAAGATGGGAAGTGGGCCGACACCCGTAAAAGCAATGGATGGGACCTACCTCAGCCGGTCCCACATATTATTGAGACTTTCATCAAATCGCAATATATCGAAGAAGAAGAAGAGGCCTTTACGACCGAAGAAATCGAGGAAATCTGCGAGGCCATGAAACAAATGTTGTATGAAACTAACATGGTCCAGTTGGGAGAAGGTTCAAGCACCGCTGAGGTGAAATACATGGGTCCAAACTCCAAGTTGCAGAATTTGAAGGCTACTCCATTCCCCATCAGGCGGGAGACTCGATAGTTCAGTTTTGCCATCTTTCCTGCACTATAAGTTATTTCAGGGTGTAACTCAAGTGTTTTTAATTTACTGCCTTTCTGAATTCCGATGTAAACCCTCCTATGTTCAAATTCAATGAAATGAAAATCAAAATTTCATAGTCTATTATTCTTTCTGATTTTGCCTATTTTCTTATTTTCAGTCCTAATAATGCGGCTTTAAATAACATAACATGCTTGCGTACTTCATGCTCTGATCTTAATACGCTGTCTAACCTCGAAATAATGAGTCAAGAACCGGAATATGACGAAGAAGAGGCTTTTTGGGAAATAAATCGAGAATTAGAAAAATTTGAGAATAAGCCTAAGCCGAACTTAAACAAAACAGAACCCGTCAACTTGGGCAATGCAGAAGAGGTTCGAGAAACCATGATAAGCGTCCACACTGATGAAAGAACTAGGGACGATCTAGTTCAACTTCTATTCGAATTCAAAGACGTGTTTGCCTTGTCCTACGATGACATGCCCGGACTAAGTGTAGATTAGGTGGTACAAAAATTGCCAACCTACCCCGATTATCCACCCGTCTAACAAAAGCAGAGGAAATTTAAAACAGACATGAGTGACAAAATCAAAGAAGAGGTCACTAAACAATTAAAAGCGGGAGTGATCCATGTGGTCCAATACACCACCTGGCTGGCCAATGTGGTTCCAGTACCTAAAAAGGACAGAAAGGTCGAGTATGTGTCGACTATCGAGATTTGAATAAAGCGAGCCCTAAAGATATTTTTCCACTACCAAACATACATATCCTGGTTGACAATTGTTCCAAGCATGAGGTACAGTCTTTCGTGGATTGTTATGCTGGATACCATGAAGAAGATGCAGAAAAGACGGCTTTCACTACACCCTGGGGCACCTATTGTTACCGAGTCATGTCGTTCGGCCTAAAGAACGCCGGGGCAACATACATGAGCGCCATGACCGCCATTTTCCACGACATGATGCATCATAAGATTGAGGTATATATGGATGATGTGATTATTAAATCTAGGATGCAACATGACCATGTCCAGCATTTGAGGAAATTCTTCAAACGCCTGCGTAAGTATGATCTGAAACTAAACCCGGCCTAGTGTGCCTTCGGAGTTTCGTCTGGGAAATTACTGGGGTTTATAGTCACTTGACGGGGCATCGAGCTAGACCCGACAAAGATAAAATCTATTCGGGATATCCCGCCACCAAGAACAAAGAAGAAGGTCATGAGCCTGTTGGGTAGGTTGAATTACATAAGCAGGTTCATCGCTCAGTTGAAGTCCACTTGTGAGCTTATATTCAAGCTGTTGAAGAAAGATGCAGCCTTCAAATAGATGGACGAATGCTAGAACGCTTTCGACAAGATCAAAGAATTTTTGTCGAACCCGCCAGTGCTAGTCCCACCAGAACCAGGAAGGCCTTTGTTCTTATATCTGACGGTGTTGGAAAATTCCTTCGGGTGTGTTCTCGGGCAACATGACGCAACCGGGAAGAAAGAACATGCCATATATTACTTGAGCAAGAAGTTCACGAGCTACGAAGCCAAGTATACGCTGTTGGAAAAAACGTGTCGCGCTCTAACTTGGGTCGCTCAGAAACTACGGCATTATTTATTGGCTTATACCACCTACCTAATCACTAGGTTGGACCCGTTGAAGTACATATTCCAGAAGCCAATGCCCACCGGGAGATTAGCTAAGTGGCAAATTCTGCTCACCGAATTCGACATAGTCTATGTCACTCGCACGGCAATGAAGGTCCAGGCTTTGGTAGATCACTTGGCAGAAAATCTTGTCGATGACGACTACCAACCCCTAAGTACATACTTCCCAGACGAGGAGGTAAATTCAGTCGAGATAACTTCTGAGGACGCCAACACTTGAAAAATGTTCTTTGATGGAGCCGTAAATGCAAAAAGTGTTGGGATTGGGTATTGATTTCACCCACGGGACAACACTATCTTGCCACGGCCCGCCTTCGATTCTTCTGTACATACAATACTGCCGAATATGAAGCTTGTTTAATGGGTATAAACATGGCCATCGACATGGATGTAGAAGACTTATTGATCATGGGAGATTCAGATTTGATCATCAAGTAGGCTCAAGGAGAGTAGGAAACTTGGGATGTTAAGCTCCTTCCATACAGACAACATGTGGAAGATCTTAGAAAACGATTCAAAGCTTTCGAGTTCAGATATATTCCTCGATGCCACAACGAGCTAGCCGATGCTCTGGCTAACCTAGCTGCAATGCTGCCATATCCGGGTAATGTTCACATCGACCCATTGGAAATTCAAGTCAAGGAGAGGCATGGTTATTGCAACACGGTCGAAGTAGAGCCCTATGTCCAACCATGGTATCACGATATCAAAAGATTCTTGAAAACAAAAGAATATCCAAAGCAGGCCAATGAGGACCAAAAGAGAACCATCCGGAAACTCGCCAATAGTTTCTTCCTAAGTGGGGAAGTACTGTATAAGAGGACTCCCGATCTGAATCTATTAAGATGCATAGATGCCAAAGAAGACGAAAAGATTATGAACAAGGTGCACTCAGGAGTATGCGGTCCCCACATGTGATGGCCCAAAAGGTCATCTTACATAATTTAAACTATATCTGTGTTCCGAGGCTCCGAGAGCCTCCGTTAGTCTCACCTCGTTATGCATGCGCAGCCTGGGCAAGTAGCCGGGAAGCTATTATGTGAAAAGTCGATGAAAATGAGTTTTGATAATTAATGAATGAATATAGTTGACTTTGGTCAACATTTCTGGTAAACGGATCCGGACCCGTGATTCGACGGTCCCGGAGGGTCCGTAGAAAAATATGGGACTTGGGCATATGCTCGGAATCGAATTCCGAGGTCCCAAGCCCGAGAAATGAATTTTTAAAGAAAATTGTTTTCTGAAAATAATAAAGGATTTTGATAATGAATAATTATGTGAAAACCATGTTGCCGGGTCCGTATTATGGTTCCGGAGGTCGGAACAAGTTTATTGTATGTTATATGACTTATCAGTGAAATTTGGTGTAAAACGAACTTGAAATGAGTAGTTTCGGATAAAAAATGAGACTTTGAGGTTTTAAAGAACTAGAAATGTGGCTTGGAAAGTAGTGTTATGTTCCCGAGGTCCGAATGAGATTCCGAGATCGGGAATAGTTCCGTGGTGTTAATTATAACTTGTCTGCAAAGTTTGAAGTCGTTCCGAGCAGGTTTAGGCCGGTTCGGCGTAATGAAGTGAATTCTAGAATTTTAAAGTTCTTAAGTTTGATTAATTGGATTTTGAGGTTTATTTATGTGTTTTTGATGGTAATTTGATGATTTAAAAGCTTGAACAAGTTCGTATGATGTATTGGGAGTCGTGTGTGTTTTTGGTTTTGAGCCCCGAGGGCTCGGGTGAGTTTCGGGTAGCTAACGGGGTGTAAAAGATAGGAAATATCTGATGTTTTTGCTGGTGTTTCTTGTGTCTTGTTTCGTTCAGTGCGATCGCGTAGGTTCTCCTGCGATCGCACAGTGTTAGGTGGGTAGGGGGTCTCAGATGCTCTAAGCGATGGCAACATATGCTCTGCGATCACAGTGAGGTGATTCTAGAAGCTCTGCGATCGCACTCTACCCTTCGCGATCGCAGTAGCCTAGCCCAGCGTACTCTGCGATCGCAAGACTCCTTCTGCCATCGCATTTCACCAACCAGGTCCAACTCCGCGATCGCATTCCTATCTCCGCGATCGCATAGGGTAATTTTTCCCAGTGATTTTATTAAGTCCAAAACAGAACCTTATACGGGATTATCACATTTTCACCATATTCTTCCTCTCCAAGACCCCATAGGCGATCCTCAAGCGAGTTTTCTTCCATAGCAACTTGGGTAAGTGATCCTAACTCTAATCTCTACCATTTTCCTTCATCAATCACTAGAATCTAGGGCTAAAAAGATGGAAAATAAGGTAGAAATTGGGGAAAATGGGTAGTGTTAGGTTCTTGGGATTTTTGGGTGATTCAACCTCAATTTGGGGTCGAATCTTAAAACTAATCATATATTTGAACACATGGGGTTATGGTTGAACGGGTTTTGGTCCGAACCTCGAGTTTAGACCACGTGGGCCCGGGGTCGAATTTTGGAAATTTTGAAAGAAAGGTGGGAATTGTGTATTTAGGCTATGGGATGGTATTATTGAGTTATTATTGATACACTTAAATTAATTATGCTTAGGTATTGTGGTTCCGGAGTTGAATTCAAAAGGAAAAGCGATCNGAGTCTAGCATGACCGTGAGTCTAACGTGATAGTAATCGTAGCTTATCTTCCATGTCTTTTATATTATGAAATTGTCATTATTTGTAATAGTATGTTGTTGGTTGTGGTGAAAGAGTGAGACGTAAATTGTTATTGAGGTCGGATATTTGTTATCAAAAACACTCTGTTGAGATTGGTATAGCTGAGACCCTTGCCGAGCAACTGTGTGTTTAATATTGATATGTACCCCTCGTTGAGCATTATATGCCTTGCATTTCTATTATATTGAAATTCCCTTGCCATTGATATTTATACTGTTCTGGTAAGGAAGAGGGGTGATGTTATTGTTATGCACGAGGGGACATGCCGTGCCGAGTGTTGATATTTATATATATATATATGCACGAGGGGACATGCCGTGCCGATTGATATTTATTATATACACACGAGGGGACATGCCGTGTTGTGATGTTGTGATATTGTTATATACACACACGAGGGGACATGCCGTGTTGTGATGTTGTGATATTATTATGCACACACGAGGGGACATGCTGTGTTGTGATGTTGTGATATTGTTATATACGCACGAGGGGACATGCCGTGCCGATTTGATATTTGAGATTACGCACGAGGGAACATGCCATGCTCTGTTTATTTGATTGATTTCCGTATACTGATAGATGTTTTTCTTCGGTTCTGTATTTACTTTCCAGTCGCATTCTCACTGTATTGTTGTGAATTAGATATAGTTTTCCTTGTATCCATAGTATGTACACATATCTTATTTTATCGCTTAAGTTTCGATATTATTGCTGCCCCGTTAATATGTTTCCCCTATTTGTTTTCATGTCTCTTCTAGTTGATCATACTTGTCTTCATTATCGGTTATTTCTTGTTCATATATCTGCTTAGACTAGGACAGGTGGTCGTATTATGCTAAGTCTAGCCTCGTCACTACTTCGGCCGGGGTTAGGCTTGGCACTTACTCAGTACATGGGGTCGGTTGTACTGATACTACACTGCACTTCCTTGTGTTGTGCAGACCCTGCTACCGGACCCCGTGGAGCGTTCTGAGGGAGATACCTTCAGTCCACGTCAGAGCTTCGAGGTATACACTGGCGTTCATGGATCCCGAGGCCTCTCTCCTTTACCGTTTCATTGTCTTTCCCCTTATTTCTAAGACAACGTTGTATTTTCATTTCCAGACTTGTATTTAGTATTCCAGTAGCTAGTCCGTGAGATTATGACACCCCGGTTTTGGGAAGTTTACGTTATCTTATGATTGTTATGTTTCCCCTTTTCCGCATTCAAGTTTTGTTATTTTTATTATTAATGTTGGAAGGATTATTGTTGGGAAAGGTTTATTATTGATGTTCGGCTAAATCGATGCCCCACTAATATCTCGGAATGTAATGAAAAAATTTGATCGAGGTTGATGAATTAGTATTTCAATTCGTACTAAATGATTTTAAATTGTTATTTCATGTTACACGTTGGCTGGCCTAGCGGGTTCAACGTTAGGCGCAGTCACGACCTAAAGGGTGGGAATTTGGGTCGTGACACCACATGAACGGATACGTCCTCGCAAAGAAAATCTTGCGGGTTGGGTATTATTGGATGACCATGGAGAAAGATTGTTTTAGCTTTGTCCGGAAATACCACAAGTTTCAAATACACGGCGATTTGATTCACGCACCACCATCAGAATTGCATCATATGTTAGCACCTTGGTCGTTTGTTGCCTAGGGAATGGATGTCATCGGGCCGATCGAGCCGAGGGCCTCAAACGGGCACCGATTTATTTTGGTCTCTATTGACTATTTCACAAAATGGGTCGAGGCAGTCACATTCAAAGCTGTCACCAAGAAAGCAGTGGTGGATTTCGTGCACTCTAATATCATCTGTCATTTTGGTATCCCAAATACTATCATTACTGACAATGCCGCGAATCTAAACAGTAACTTGATGAGAGAGGTATGTGAACAGTTCCAAATCACACACTGCAATTCCACCCCTTACCGGCCCAAAGCCAATGGCGCCGTTGAAGCAGCAAACAAAGATATTAAGAAAATCCTCAGGAAGATGATTCAAACTTCCAGGCAATGGCACGAGAAATTGCCTTTCGCATTAATGGGATATCACACGACAGTGCGCACGTCGGTTGGAGCTACTCCTTATCTATTGGTCTATGGCACTGAAGTCGTAATACCCGCAGAAGTTGAAATTCCCTCCCTTTCGGATTATTGTCGAAGCAGAAATTGAGGATGACGAATGGGTCAAAACCCGATTAGAGCAATTAACGCTGATCGATGAGAAAAGAATGGCCGCAGTTTGCCACGAGCAGTTGTACCAACAAAGAATGGCCCACGCATACAACAAGAAAGTGCGACCTAGGAACTTTGAAGTAGGGAAACTTGTGTTAAGACGTATCATCCCACACCACGAAGAGGCGAAAGGAAAATTCTCCCCAAATTGGAGGGGTACATCATAAGGAAATTGTTTCCGAAAGGAGCATTGTACTTGGGAGACATCGAAAAAAATGACCCGGAAACGGCTGTCAATGCAGATGCAGTCAAAAGGTATTATGTTTGACCTCTTCGTGATGTCGGTACGGATGATCGAAATGACGAAGGCTTTTCATTCATGCTACCCCAAACACCACCATTTTGTAAATCCTTTGAGCCGGTTACTCTTCTTTAACTACCCTTCTTGGAACTTGAAAAAAAAAAAGAGAAAATAAAAAAAAAGGAAGGAATAAAGAAAGAAGAAAAATCAAAAAGAAAAAAGAGAAAAAAAAATGAAAAAAAGAAAGAAAGGAAAAAAAAAACCAAAACAAAAACAAAATATTTTCCTGAACTACGTCTGACTTTATTCCGAAAGGATACGTAGGCAGCCTCTCCCTGGGGTTCAGTCACACCAAAATAAAAATCCACATTCCCCCCAAAGGTTTAACTGGGGCAAGTATTGAGATGCGTCAATGATTCACCTAAAAGTTCCAAGGTTGTAATTCAATACAAATTTTTTTGCTCCCAAATCCTAGTCAAGTCCTTCCGATCGATCGGCCAAGAAAAGCCAGAAGGGGAAGATACATCTATTTGAACCTCATACAAGCAATGAGAGTGTCTTACCGGTGAAGACCCGCACGGGCACCATAAGGCGACAGTGAGTAGAGAAATTAAAAATGAGAGACTTGTTGGTGAAAACTCGCAAAGAGCACTACAGGGCGATGGCGAGAAAAGAAATGAGAGAGGTTAGCTAGTGAAAACCCGAAAAGGGCACTACTAATCGAAAAGAGGATGAGTGGTCACTGATACCGACATGATCTGGGGAAAGGTTCCTCAACCTCGAGTTAAAATTCGTGACGAATTTCTGAGAGTCAGATGGTTTATATAGATCAGGCACCCAGTCCAAGACGCATGTCATGTTCATTGAAAGTTGCGTGCACTCCAGATAAGTCCTTTTTCTCTCCCCGAAAGGGATATTTCTTGTCAAAATTCATTGTCTCCATTTCTTTGTTATTTCCTTTCAATCCCTTTCAGTATGACTCTATTTCTAAGGTAAAACAAAGAAAGGATGGCAAACCTGACTTACAGGGTTCTCGTTGACGCAAGCCATATGCAAAGGGCACTGAACCTCGTCAGGGGCATCAAGTCGATCCCGACTGGCCGCAACGGCCGATGCTTTAAACACAACTTTGGGAGGGAGAAGATCAAATAGAATGCCTACAAAGGCAATTAAAGTGAAAGGTTATGTCCCACGTGGCCAACCCCCTCAAAAAAGATTAAAAAGCTGAAATGCTCCAAATGCAAGTCAAATGAAAGGAAAAATCAGGAAATGAAAAGCCAATAAAGGCGAAATAAAGTTGGAAAGGTTAAGTCCCACGCGACTAACCGTTGCAGCAGAATTCGGGGGGGGGGGGCAAAATTTCCCCGATACTCTGGAAATTCAAAAGAAAAAGCAAGTGAAAAGCCTACAAAGGCAAAGTAAAGCCAAATGTTGGGTCCTACGTGACCGATCGCCATGGTAGAACCTGGAAAGCCAAGGTCCCCGGGATTAGAGATGAAACCCAATCCCCAACCAGCAAGTGAAACCAAGAGAAAAGGCGCAAGAGCTAGAAGCAGCTCTGCAACAACAATTCCAAAAGGGAAATTTTCTCCAAAATCCTTTCCCGCATCCGTTAAAAAAAAGTGTTGAAAATAGCTCAAGTCTGAAGTGGTATAGGGTCTCCAGACCTTAACTACACCTTTTCCGACATGGGAGTACACGCTCCTTAGTCGACACCAATTAAGGGTATACATTCCCTAATTGATGTTTTCTTTTCCAATTAAGGGTATACATTCCCTAATTGATGATTTCTTTTACAATTAAGGGTATACATTCCTTAATTGATATTTTCTTTTACAATTAAGGGTATACATTCCCTAATTGATTTTCCTTTCTCTACATGGGTGTACACGCTCCCTAGTCGATGCCAATTAAGGGTATACATTCCCTAATTGATGTTTTCTTTTACAATTAAGGAATGTATACCCTTAATTGGATAAGAAATCACAATTAGGGCATGTATACCCTTAATTGGAAAAGAAATCATCAATTAGGGAATATATACCCTTAATTGGATAAGAAATCACAATTAGGGCATGTATACCCTTAATTGGAAAAGACTTTTCCAATTAAGGGTATGCATTCCCTAATTGATGATTTCTTTTCCAATTAAGGGTATACATTCCCTAATTGATGCTTTCCTTTCCAATAAAGGGTATACATTCCCTAATTGATTTTCTTTCCCGACATGGGTGTACATGCTCCCTAGTCGATTCCAATTAAGGGTATACATTCCCTAATTGATGATTTCTTTTCCAATTAAGGGTATACATTCCTTAATTGATGTTTTCTTTTACAATTAAGGGTATACATTCCCTAATTGATTTTCCTTTCTCTACATGGGTGTACATGCTCCCTAGTCGATGCCAATTAAGGGTATACATTCCCTAATTGATGTTTTCTTATCTAGTTAAGGGTATGCATTCCCTAATTGATGATTTCTTATCCAATTAAGGGTATACATTCCCTAATTGATGATTGCTTTTCCAATTAAGGGTATACATTCCCTAATTGATGTTTTCTTTTCCAATTAAGGGTATACAACCCCTAATTGATTTTCTTTTCTCGACATGGGTGTACACGCTTCCTAGTCGGTGCCAATTAAGGGTATACATTCCCTAATTGATGATTTCTTATCCAATTAAGGGTATACATTCCCTAATTGATGATTATTAAGGGTATATATATTCCCTAATTGATTATTTCCTTTCCAATAAGGGTATACATTCCCTAATTGCTTCTTTCTTTTTAAATTAAGGGTATACATTCCCTAATTGATTTCCTTTTCCCGACATAGGGTGCACGTGCTCCCTGGTCGATGCCAAATAAGGGTATACACTCCCTAATTGATGATTTATTTTTCAATTGAGGGTATTCAATCCCTAATTGATTTCTTCCCCAGCATAGGGTATGGAATCCTTAGTTGATCTCATCTTTTCCACCCCCGGTGGATCTTGCTTTGAGATATAGAGTATCCACTCCCTAGTCTGCAATAACTCAGGGTGCACTGCTCCTGACTTTTCACCGCTTTCAATAACAAGATAGTGTAGATTTCCTTACAATAACTCACGAAATTTTCCTAGTATAAAAACTGGGGCAGAAAATTTCGTTCGTTCGTTTTAATTTTTGTGCAGATTAAATTTTTAGTACATTGGAACTCGAGATGACCAAAAGAAGGAATTTCGATCCAAAATAATAAAACAAAATAGGAAAGAGAAGGTTGAACCCAAGGTGCGGAAACGGAAAAGATATGGACCGCTCAAGACAAAACTGAAGTCACAAGCGGCACATATCCCTTTCTGACCCGAAATGCTAAAAGAAGTTTGAACCAACGCCTACAACTAACAAGCATCCAGGTCCAGATCAAGTCTGTATAAAAGCATCCAAGACTCAAGATCAGGCTTCAGCAAACTAATAGATAGGACTCTTGTAACTCATAGTTGATAGGTTTAGTTTAGTCTTCTCCATTTTTGCTACCTTGGTGTAATAAGGAGATTAGCAGCAACCACAGTAAAACCACAGTTACTCGGTAGTCCCAGCTACCAAAACTTCATGAAATACACTGACCTGATCCCTTTATAGCCAAGGGTATGTAGGCAACCTCTGAAGCATGGGTTAGGTCAAACTTTTCAAAAACGCTTCACAATGGAACATATGAATGGTTAAACGTCATTTATTGCCGCTCACTTTGTATTTTCCCGAAAACTCTTCGTGCTTCCGAGCAAAGAGAGGCAGCTGTGAGCATGTGATTTTTACCCACCACATCATCCTACAAAAAGCTAAATAAATTAATTGGTTTTATGAATTTTTGTTGAATTTTAGTGATTAATTGTGAATTGTTTGCATTTGCATATTCATGATTCATCTTTAAAAACCATTAAAATTGCGTCACCATAATCAAAGAGTTATGAACTCATTATTTATAATTATAAAATAGACGGACATTGGTTATTTGGTGTAGTATAAGTTCTAACAATTAATTACCCAAATCAATTGTTTGTTTTGATTAGGAGTATAAAATTGATTGTTCTCTATTCCTAATTAATCTATAGTTAGATAAAAATAAGTTTTAGAATTAATTATTACATTTTTTAGATTTGATTAATCTTGAGTTTAATTAAATTAATTGGGTTAATTAATTAAAAGGACTAAATTCTCACCTGGGCTGAAGAACCCATGCCCAACTCCATCTCTACAACTACTTGTAACACATGCCCAGCCCAAATCCCAAACCCGGTCGGCCCCTCACCCGTCCAAACGACCTCGTTTCAAGCCAGGTCAATCCAAGCCGTTGATTTAATGGGATCCAACGACTGGGAACTAAGGTCTAATTAACTATATATCTATTCCTAAACTCCTCCCCCCCAGTCAACTAAAAGTCTTATACCCTCCCCCCCCTTCCCCACTCGTCTCTATCCTTTCTCACACCGGCCAGTCTACCACCCCAATCCCACCGCTGCCCCGCCGGCCGGAAATCGCCTCCGGCGGCAGAGCTTCTCCAATCGACCCCAATTTGTAACCATATGATCCTCTTCCTTCCCCAAATCACCTCCCATCATTGATTTCTCCAAAAACCCAACCAAAAACTTCCAATTTTAGATCTAAGAGGCAGAACCTTAGACAATTAATTCCGGTCAATTCGAAGACCTCCAATGGCTCACACCTGCATGAGTTGATAGCTCTTAATGAGAGCTATCGATTCATGCGGGTTTGGATCATTATCAAACCCGCCGGAAGTCCGTCCAAGGTCTGGCGACCCCCAAGTTTTTCGGTCGAATCTTTTTGTGGGTATTTCTTCTTCTTTCTTTGATTTTCTATAAAAATATTGGAGCAGAAACTATTTTTAATCCCGGCCCCCTTATTCTCTGTTAATGTGAAGTCGTCTTCATCACTTCGTTAGTTGTTACTTCTTCCTGCTCCTTGCTTGGATTATAGCTTATTTTTCTGTTTTTCGATTGAATAAAAACTTGAATGACTTGGTTGATTCACTGTTTGATTGCATGAAATTACCCCGTCTTTGTTTTGCCTAGGTGTATGAAACTCTGCTAGGTATGATAGTTTTGTTTCTTTTTCCTTAATAATCCGTCTCTAATGGTTTGCTAAAACTAGTTTAAATCTTGTTCTGTTAAACTCTTGTTTGTATTAGTTTGTTCTGTTACTGGATTGTTAATATTGATCAAAAAAATCAAGGAAAAAGAATTAAACTGTTATAAATGTCCTAGTCGATTCATTTTCCATTGATGTCATCTTAAGTTAACAAGCATATCTTTTAGTTATCGGAATGACTAGCTGGATTTGAGTCTTTTCTATACAAAGATTTTGTCCCTGCTTATGCAATTAGATTAGGGTCACACTATGACATAAACTGTTCTGTGTAGACTATTTGTCGTTGTTCTTTGTTTGCTCTTGCTCATAAGTAGTGGGTAGATAGTTGTTTGAGTGCATTGTTTTTCAAACATATGTCTTGGATTGGTTAATTTATTATGAAACTAGTTAATCCTATGCCTCATATCTAACCTAATTAACAGTGGTTTGTAAAAGGATACCTGTTAATAAGACCAAACTAGGCTTTTGGCACCTTGAATAATCAGTCAAGTCATAAGTATTGATTAAGGTAATTAACTATGTTCGATTAGTTAACATAAGTCAACTAACCTAAGTTTAAGAAGTCAAGTTGATTAATTAAGCTAATTAAACTAGGACTAAGCTAATAACACCTATTAGTCTTAGCTACTAAAATGAGCCTAACTAGTGTTAGCTAACAAAAGTTAAGTAATAACCCAAGTGAGTAACCTTGATTACCCAATGGTAAATTCAGGGACTCCAAAGGGTACAATAGGTAATATAGATTAGCAAATCAGATTTTTAAAGGTAGAAAGGTCTTTTAATGGGTGAGAAAAGTCTAGAATAGGGGCAGTTGTCCCAAAAATAAGGTTGACAGCTGCCCTATGTACTATTCTGTACTATTTTTCAGCTTTTGGATAGGGAATATTCCAAAGAATATCCCATTCCCAAATATCTTATAAATAGACCCTCTCCCCTTAGTCTAAAAGGTTCCTGGACACTCTGAGAATACTCTCTTGGCTGTTAAAACATTCTGAAAATCATAAAAAGATCAGAATCATTCAGAAATAAGAAAACAAAAAATAATTTTACTCTTTCAAGAACTCTTCAAGGTTTTAGGGGTGGAATTTTCTCATTTCTAGGTGCTATTTGAGCTCTCAGTTCTGGTTTTGGTTTTTTGAAAAAGTTTTTCTGGGGATATTTTCTGTGGAGCTGGCTGTTGAATTCTCTTCTCTCTTGCTGATTAAGGTTTATACTTGACCTTTATTTGGTCAAAGTGTTCTTGATGTTTTCTTTCTCTTTAAAGGTATGTAATGTTGAACCTTTAGATGAATTAATGATGCTGAAATTGCTGACTCGTGTTGTATTTATTTTAAGCTTTTATGAGTCTGAATTTTTCTTCTCCTTGATTCTTGGTCTATAAATTTGAAGTAGGATTGGTTGAGGTGACATTGATGAATCTGAGTATGCATTGTGTATGAAGCACTTGAATCTTTGAGAATCAGCATGTTTGTCTTTTTGGTTGATTGTAATGCTTTGATATTAGTTTTGTGTTGGTCCATTAATAGAACGACTTGCACTGGGATGTTGAACCTGGCCTTTTCTATGGTCAGGTTCTTTCCATCAAAATGCAGAAAAAATTCTTTTCAATTGAGTCTTTTTTGCCAATAAAGAGATGCAACAAGCAAGTCTCTAGGTAGGTTAGAATATTGGTACTAGGGTAGATGAATCTGACTTTTAATACTCCAATTCACCCCTTTTATGGTGCATAAACAGTAGCTTAGGGTGCTGGAAATCACCTTTTAAAGGGTATAAAGCATGTGATTGAATAAGGAATAGAGTTGAGGAGTCAGAACTCTTGAATAGTCTGATTCATCCTCTAAGATGCCTAAGAAATCAAAATCATAATACAAGTGTGAATCAAATGTTACCAAAAAATGATTGTTAGGGAATTGAATCTGACCCTTCTCATGGTCAGATTCATCCTATAACAATGTATAAATGGTTAAAAAATAGGAGGATTGTTATTACAAAAGGTATTGAGACAGGAATCTAGGCCCATAAATGGTAAGGTTCATATCTTAAGAAATGCCTAAGAATGGTGAAGTTACTACATGAATTAAGGCCATAACCTATTAAATGATTAAAGGTCTGATGGGTTTGCATCCTTGGAGTTGAACCTGACCTCTTTTATGGTCGAGATTCATTCCAAGAGAAATGCATAAAATAGGTTCTTGTCCTCTAAAATCGAAAATTATAGCATGGTTAGGATCAAATCTGACCCAATAATGGTCATGTTTTGTCTAACAACATGCCTGGAATGTATTTATTAAATAAGCTGTCTTATGATCAAGAAATACAGAATCCAAAGCCCCTGAAGGCTGGCTTGCACGGGAGCAGTTCTGCCCTCTCATTTATTTTGTACTATTGTTTTCATTTTTAGGAAATTGTATTTCATAGGGAAATGAGAATGTAATATTATAAAACTTTTGTAGTTGTAAGTATGGACTGGATACTATAAACTATTATTTCAGTTTCTTCTTTTTCTTACACTTCTCGCTAAAAATCCAGAATTGGGCCCATCTGGATGAAGCAGCCCGTTAGGGCTTTAATCAAGTTTAGCTCCCTAGGCTATTGGGCCATAAGGGAGTAGATAGGCCTAAAATTAGATTTATTTTCTCTAAAAAGTATTTTAATGGCAGTAGGCAATTTAATCAAAAACAGAAACTTGTAGCTTAATTGGTTTATACGAAATTTCTCTGCAAATATCCACTAGAATTTTGAAAACATGTTGTTTCAGATTCCTTAATTTTCGATACAAATGGAATTGTTGATCCAAAACATGGTAGTTTATTTCGCGTTCTTTAGGTTTCTGAAATGATGTATGAACACTTCTCCCTTAAAGATCCATATAAGTCTTGGCTTTAGATCTATTTAAAATGGACAAAGATTGCTATATATGAATTGGTAAGATCCATTTGTACCACGCCCTCTCTCTAAAATTTTGTTTCAAGGTTTACCAAATAGGAACGAAATCAGTGATCAAAAGAGATAACATATCTGTATAGGCGGGTACAAATATTTGTCCATGAATGGTGTGTATTATTTTAGCCTATTCCTACTTTTTTTTTGTTAAACTGCAATATGGATAGTTTGAGTCTTGGAGAAACCCTGTTTGCTGACCTATCTTGGAGTAGTTAAATTAATCAAAAGCTTCTTTCTCATTGCAAAATTAGTCACAATTAGAATTGTCCAAAGAGTTAAATAAAAATTGGGCTAAAATATGGCCATAGCCCAAAAATCTTGTCCTTTAGGATAGCAAGTTTAATTTTGGACAAATCTTCACATACCTTCTAAATAGAATCATGCCCGTCAGGTTGAAATTATATAAAGAGTTAAGCACTACTCCAAAACTACCGTAACCTACACTCGGGAGTGGTAACTCATGCCCCTGACCTTCAACTCTAAACAACTAATAAAAATGCACATAGCAACCGCGGGTGCATTTCATGTGACGTTGTTGCCGTGTGCTCAAAACAACAAGTGCACGCCATCGTGACTTATTCAAGATGAATCCATAAACGTCCTAATTGATCTTAAAAAACTAAAACGCTCCTTTGAAAATAGAAAACACAAGGAATGATCGAATGTTGCCTCAAATAGGCACTATAAAACCATCATGACCAATAATCTTGATTACGTAATCTACACTCGGGTGTGGCAACTCATGTCCCCGACTTCAACTTTAAACTATATAAAAATCACGTGTCGCGATTACGGGTGCATTTCATGTGGCGTAGTTGTACTACGTTCAAAAGCATAACAAGTGCATGTTCTCGTGATTTGTTTTCAAGATAAATCCATACTTATCAAAAGAGGCTAAATTTCAAAGGGTTTGAATCTGCAATAGGCTAAAACATGTAAAAATAATCAGATAATTTAGGCCAAATAATAATAGTTAAGTGACCGTGCTACAACCACGGAACTCGGGAATGCCTAACACCTTCTCCTGGGTTAACAGAATTCCTTACTCGTATTTCTAGTCGCAGACAAATTATAACAGAGTCAAATTCCTCGGTTTGGGATTTTCAAAACAAAACGGTGTCCCGGAGCATCGTCAAAAATCTGGGTGGCGACTCTGAAATAAATAATCCCAAAATCGAATAATGTCACTTTAATTGGAAAAACTCCCTTAATTACCCCTTCATTTATCACTGGGTAGTGAAAAAGGAGGTGTGACAGGCATCTGCTAAAGTAGGCCTCCTGGCCTCTGGTGCTCATACTTAACCTGCTGGCAATTTAAACACCTGGCCACAAACTCCACTATGTCTTTCTTCATCCGCCTCCACCAGAAATGTTGCTTCACGTCACGATAAATTTTCGTAGCACCAGGATGAATAGAATACCGTGAACTGTGAGCCTCCTCTAGAATCCTCTCCCTCAGGCCATCAACATTAGGGACACATAAGTGACCCTGAAGTCTCAGAACACCATCCTCGCCAATAGAAACCTCCTTGGCAACACCCTGTACCATTGTCTCCTGGAGAGCCACCAAGTGTGGATCATCAAACTGCCCAGCCCTAATCTTCCCCAATAATGATAACTGACCTACCACACGTGCAAGAACTTGACTGGGCTTTGAAAGGTCCAACCTCACCGAGTGATTAGCCAAGGACTGAATGTCCAAAGCTAGAGGTCTCTCCTCCGCTAAAATGTAAGCCAATCTACCCATACTCTACGTCTTTCTGCTTAAGGCATCCGCAACAACATTCGCCTTGCCCGTATGATAAAGAATGATGATGTCATAATCCTTCAGCAACTCAAGCCACCTGCGCTGCCTCAAATTGAGATCCCTCTAATTGAACAAGTAATGCAAGCTGCGGTGGTCCGTATAAACCTCACAAAGCACCCCATACAAATAGTGCCTCCAAATCGTAAGAGCATGAACAATCGCCGCCAACTCCATATCGTGCACAAGGTAATTTTTCTCATGAACCTTCAGTTGACGTGAGGCATATGCAATAACTCGCCCCTCCTGCATCAACACACATTTCAAACCGACGCGCGAAATGTCGTAATAAATTGTATACATCCAAAATCCGAAAGGCAATACTAGAACTGGTGCTGAGGTCAATGCTGTCTTGAGCTTCATAAAGCTCGCCTCACACTTGTCGGACAATTGGAATGGGGCATTCTTCTTAGTCAATCTAGTCATATGAGGTGCAATGGCTGAAAAACCCTCCACAAATCGGAGATAATAACCTACCAGACCCAAGAAGCTCTTGATCTCTGTAGCTGAAGTAGGGCGTGGCAAAATCTGAACTACCTCAATATTCTTAGGATCAACCTTGATACCCTCTCCGGATACCACATGTCCCAAGAATGAAACAAAATTCAACCAAAACTCACACTTGGAGAACTTAGCATACAACTTCTGTTCTCGCGAAGTCTGGAGCACAACTCTCAAATGCTGCTCGTGCTCCCCCAGGCTACATGAGTAAATCAGAATGTCATCAATAAAGATGATGACTAAGGAATCAATATAAGGCATGAGCACCCTGTTCATCAAGTCCATAAATGTTGCTGGGGCATTAGTCAAACCAAAGGACATCACTAGGAACTCAAAATGACCATATCTCGTACGAAAGGCAGTCTTCGGAACATCCGAGTCCCAAATCTTCCGTTGATGGTACCCCGATCTCAAGTAAATCTTAGAAAACACCCGAGCACCTTGAAACTGGTCAAACAAATCATCGATACGCGGCAACGGGTACTTGTTCTTGATGGTGATCTTGTTTAACTGGCGGTAATCGATGCACATCCGCCTAGTCTCATCCTTCTTCTTCACAAATAACATTGGAGCACCCCAAGGCGATACGCTCGGTCTGATAAACTCCTTAGCCAACAACTCCTCAAGTTGTTCTTTCAATTCCTTCAATTCTTTCGGAGCCATACGGTATGGGGGAATAGATATAGGCTGGGTGCCTGGAGCTAAGTCTATGCAAAAATCGATGTCACGATACGGTGGCATGCCTGGAAGGTCTAAAGGGAATACATCAACAAACTCTCGAACTACCAGTACTGAATCAATCATCAGGGGCTCGGCGGTGGTGTCCCGCACATAAGCAAGATAGGCCAAACAACCCTTCTCGGCCATATGTCGAGCCTTCAGGAAGGAAATAACCTAACTAGGTGCACTAACAGAGGAACCTCTCCACTCCAATCTCGCCAACTCGGGCATGGCTAGAGTAGCAGTCATGTCATGGAAATCTAAAACAACATGATAAGGAGATAGCCAATCCATGCCCAGGATGACCTCAAAATCGACCATATCAAGTAACAAGAGGTCCGCTCTGGTCTCGAACCCACAGAATGTAACCACATAGAACCGATAAATTTGGTCCACAACCACAGAATTACCCACAGGAGTGGACACATAAACAGGAGTACCCAAGGACTCATGAGGAATATCTAGGAAATGAGCAAACAAAGCTGATACATATGAATAAGTGGATCCTGGATAAAATAATACCGAGGTATCTCAATTACATACTGAAATAATACTTGTGATCACGACATCTGAGACCACTACATCTGATCTGGACGGAATAACATAGAATATGGCTGGAGCGCCGGAGGGCTAACCTCCACCGGAATAAACAGAAGCTGGCTGGGCTCCCCCTGCCTGGCCTCCACCTCTGGGACGACCTCTACCAGCCTTTCCTCCACCTTTGGATGGCCGAACCGCGGGTGCTGACCTCATAGGCTAGTGACCCTGTTGCACTGCCTTGTCCCGAATCCTGGGACAATACCTCTTCATATGGCCTGGATCCCCACACTCATAACAACCTCCTAGTACCATGGCCTACTGCCCTGAAGAAGAACCTTAAATAGCTGGAGGGCAATGTGAACTCTTTGGCATAGCACTAATGTAAGGGCTGGAAGACCCCTAATGACCAGAATATCCGCCGGAAGAACCCTGAATAGCTGGCGGGCGGTAAGAACTCTCCGGTATAGTGCTGAAATAAGGCCTCGCTGGAACACCTCGGGGAGGTGGTGGGGGTGCTGAATATGGAGGCCTACTAGGCTGGCCCCTACCGAACTGACCTCTGCCCCTATCTGGAACACCTCTGAAATCTTTGGAAAATCTAGCTCTCTTATCCTGCTGACTCTGCTCTCTGCCCCTCGATCGATAACCCTCAATCCGGCGAGCAATCTCGACCACAAGCTGATAAGAAGTCCCCATATCCACCTCTCAGTCCATGTTGTCCCTAATACCTGAGTGCAACCCAGCTACAAATCTCCGCACTCTCTCTGCATCAGTAGGACGTATCATGAGGGCATGACGAGACAACTCAAAAAACCTAGCCTCGTAGTCAGTCACTGACATCTGACCCTGCTCCAGCAGCTCAAACTGATACCGCAGCTCTTCCCTCTCAAAGGGTGGGATATATCTGTCCAGGAAACACTAAGTGAACTGCTCCCAAGTGAGGGGAGGAGAATTTGCCGGTCTGCTAAGTATATAGGACTGCCACCATCTATGGGCCCTACCTTCTTGCTGGAAGGTAGTGAAATCAACTCCATGGGACTCTAGAATCCTCATTGTGCAGTCTGTCCCTGCACCTATCAATAAAGTCATGTGCGTCCTCATGACGCTCACCTCCGAAGACATGAGGGTTCAGTCTGGTCCATCTGTCTAATAACTTTTGCGGGTCGCCGTCCGCAGGTGGTCTTGGCTCAGGTGCTGCTGCTGCTGGCTGAACCCCGCCCACGCGCAGTGTACCCTGGGTCTAATATACTGTCGCTGCATGACCTGCGGCCTGAGCAGTAGAGGTCTGGGACCCCCTCCCGCCTGAGATGTGGCAGGATCCGTTGGAAATAAACCAGCATGGGTCATGGTGTCCATGAACCGCATCATACGGCCCATGACCTCCTGGAATCCTAGCGTCGTCACAAAGTCCAACGGGGCAGGATCTGCTGGGGGCACCTTGTCTTGCTCCTCAATAATGGGATCCGCTACTGGATCCACTGGTGGTGCAACTGGAACAGTTGTGGAATGCCTTTGTCCCCTACTTCGGGCCGGTACCCACCCCCGACCTCTTCCACAGCCTCAGATGACGGGGGTAGCGGCCCCTCCCGGGTCTGGAACATCGGATGTGCGTGTCCTCACCATCTGTGAGAGAATAGAAGAGTGAGATTTATTATACCATCAACTGCACGATAGAAGATGAATAAAGGGAGATTTCCTAACACCCTATAGCCTTCCGAAGATAAATACAGACGTCTTCGTACTAATCCGCAAGACTCTATTGGGTTTGCTCGTAACTTGTGAGACCTACATGAACCTAGAGCTCTGATACCATGTTGTCAGGACCCAAATCCTAAATCAGGTCGCGATGGCGCCCAACACTGTTGTCAGGCAAGCTAACATTGATTTACTAGTGAGTTTCATTTAATTTACCAAAACATTTTCAATACTTACTTGATTTAGATTTAAGACATTAAGCAAAAACGGATAATCTAGGCAATCTTAAACAGGAATAGCCATGAAAGTCATAATTTTATATTTATAGACCAAAATAATGTCTACTAACGTGTGTGCAAGGAACATGTGTCACAAGTCTACATGAATCTAGTAGAATAATATCAAAAGAAGAAAAGTTTGTCCTACTGTCTCAGTATGTATAGACAGAAATGGAAAAAGAATAGCTCCAAAGTGTTGCTGCAAATCGCCAGGAGAAGCAACTCACCTTGAAGCCTCGACTGGATATAAATAAGGAACGAGCTCCGGACTAATACCCAGATGCAACTTCCTCAGATCCTATACAATTAAGTACAGAGTGTAGCATGAGTACATAAAATAATATGTACCCCGTAAGTATCCAGTCTAATCTCGAAGAAGTAGTGAGGAGAGGTCGACTTGACACTTACTATGGTCCAAACAGTATAATTATGTGTATAAATTAAAGAGAGTAACAGGTACACACGAATAATAGAGCAGCGAATATCTAGCATGTTACAAAAGCGACTACGAGTCGAAACTCTAACATACATTTTGCAAATCCATTAATTCAAGTCATTTAACAGTTTTCGGTCATGAATAATATTAAGCAAGTAGCATGCACACACTATATTAGAAGGTACGGTTTGGGACAACATAATAATAAATGTGCACTGCCGGAGGGTCGAACGACGCGAACCATAGATGCATCTATTGACCTGCCGTGGCGTACGGCCCGCTCCCATGAGAGTAGTGGGAACAATCACTCTGCTCGCGGAATATATATATTGCGAAGCGGTCACACATAAACATAACATTTTTACTTAAATTCTTTTTCCAAAATAATAATGATTCGTCTGAAAACACCTATCAGGAAACTTCATGATACAAATTTGCATACGAAGGAATTGCAAGGCATATATCAAACTTATGAAATTTACAAGGCATGGTGTGAACCTAACTACCCTGACATATCAAGAATAGTCACTACGCACGGACTCTCGTCACTTCGTACGTACGTAGTCCCCACAATTAATGACATACATTTAATTACTTCACCTATGGGGACAATTCCCTCTTACAAGGTTAGTAAGGAGACTTACCTCGTGTCAAGTCTACTTCCCGGGTCAAGTACGCGCCCGAAACTCCAAATTCGTCCCCTTAGGACTCAGAACTAGTCAAATATTGCATAAATAAATCAATATGCACTCAAAAGTATGAAATTCCTCTATTTAAATGATTATTTCAACCTAAATTGTAAAATCCCAAAATTCACCCCCGGGCCCACATGCTCGGATTACGAAAATATTCGAAGGAAACAATCACCCATAACCTAAGGATCAATATTATTTAGTTTTTGTATGATTTCATAACTAGTTCATTGGTAATTCTCTAGTTTTCATAAAAACCTAGGTTTTACTCTAACACATAAGTTCTACTATTTTAATGTGTTAATCAACCTAGCAATTTAAGTACTAAGATAAATTTATGGTAGGAATTACTTACCTTACAGTAGCTAGGTCGATTATCGCCTTTGCATGCTCTTAAACTCGTCTTAGGATGAAGAAAGGTGTTCAAAAATGGTTAAGCACCGTATTTAAAACAACTTCACTGCCTACAGGTTTTTCGCACCTGCGGCTCGAAGACCGCACCTGCGGTCTCGCATCTGCGGAGGAGGGGAAGGGGGCCGGGTTTCGCATCTGTGGAGCGGAGTCCGCACCTGCGGCTCTGCTTCTGCGAAAAATGATCCGCACCTACGGAAATGGGAAACACCACCTGGGTTCGCACCTGCGAGGTTGGGACCACATAAGCGGTCTCGCACCTGCGGCTAGCCCTCTGCAAGTGCGGTCGCACCAGATCTGGTGCACCATTAGTCATTTAAGGCTGGTTTTTGCCTCGCTCGATGCGCGAATGGCATCTGGGCCCACCCGAGACCCCGTCAAAATATACCAACAAGTCCTAAATCATAATACAGACTCGCTCGAGCCTTCGAAACGTCCAAAATAATGCTAAATCTAGAAATCATATCCCAAAACCTATTGGATCAAACTTGAGAGCTTTATGTTCTTGAATTCGCTTTCATTACGCCGAACCTACGTCTACTACTTGGAATGACACCAAATTTATCAAGCAAGTCACAATTGACATAACGGAACTATTCCTGGTCTTAGAATTCCGTTTGGGTCACGATTACACAAAAATACGTTCCAAACCTCAATTTGAACCTAAGGAAATTCGTATTTCACTATTAGGCGCCGAAACGCTCCCGGATCATCCAAAACCTGTTTCGAACATACGCCCAAGTCCGAAATCATCATACGAACCTACCGAAACCTTCGAATCTCGATTCCAAGGTCATTTACTAAAATTGTTGACCGAAGTCAAACTTGGCCTTAAATACCAGCCTTAAGGGACTAAGTTTTCCTAAACCATTCTAAACTCCTCCAAACCTTGAACCACCCGTCCCCGCAAGTCATAAATCAGTAAAAGCAACTACGGGAAGTCTCATTTAGGGGTACGGGGTTCTAAAATGCAAAATGACCAATCGGGTCGTTACATTCTCTACCTCTTAAACAAACATTCATCCTCGAACGGGTCTAGAATCATACCTGGAGTGCTGAATAAGTGTGGATATCTGCTCCGCATGTCCTCCTCGGACTCCCAAGTTTCCTCCTCGACTGGTTGGCCCCTCCACTGGACCTTTATGGCGGAAACCCTCTTGGACCTCAACTAGTGATCCTGCCTATCAATGATAGCAACTGGATCCTCCTCATAACCCAACCTCTCATCTAGATGAATGGTGCTGAAATCTACCACGTGAGAGAAGTCGGCGTGGTATCTTTGGAGCATGGACACATGAAAGACCGGTTGAACTCCTAATAAACTAGGAGGTAAAGCAAGCTCATAAGCAACCTCTCTAACTCGCCTCAACACCTCGAATAGACCTACAAACCTTGGGCTCAACTTGCCCTTCTTCCCAAACCTCATAATACCCTTCATCGACGAGACATTCAATAGAACCTTCTCTCCCTCCATAAATGATACATCACGCGCCTTCTGATTCGTGTAACTCTTCTTGCGAATTAAAGGGCAGAGCTTAGCCCGAAAGAAAAGTGAAGTAAATAATTCTTGAGACAACGCTTAGTCTCGAAAAGTAAATTGGAGGCAGAGCTTAGACTCGGAAGGCAGAAAAGTAGCCTTATGCAGATGGAGACAGTGCTTATTCTCGGAAGACAGAAAGGTAGCCTTATGCAAGAATGCATATGGAGACAATGCTTAGTATCAGAAGGCAGAATAGTAGCCTTATTCAAAGATGGGAATGCAGATGGAGGTAGAGCTTAACCTCAGAAGGAAGAATAGTATCCTTATGAAAAGATGCGAATGCAAATGGAGACAGTGCTTAGTCTCGGAAAGCAGAATAGTAGCCTTATGCAAAGATGCGAATGTAGATGGAGACAGTGCTTAGTCTCGGAAGGCAGAATAGTAGCTTTATGCAAATATGCGAATGCAGATGGAGGTAGAGCTTAACCTCGGAAGGCATAATGGTAGCCTTATGCAAAGATGCGAATGTAGATGGAGGTAGAGCTTAGCCTCAGAAGGTAGAATAGTAGCCTTATAAAAAGATGCAAATGCAGATGGAGGTAGAGCTTAACCTCGGAAGGTAGAATGGTAGCCTTATGCAAAGATGCGAATGCGGATGGAGGTAGAGCTTAACCTCGGAAGGCAGAATGGTAACCTTATGCAAAGATGCGAATGCAGATGGAGGTAAAGCTTAACCTCGGAAGGTAGAATGGTAGCCTTATGCAAAGATGCGAATGCATATGGAGGTAGAGCTTAACCTCGGAAGGCATAATGGTAGCCTTATGCAAAGATGTGAATGCAGATGGAGGTAGAGCTTAACCTCGGAAGGCAGAATGGTAGCCTTATGCAAGAATTAAATAAATGACAATAGAAATTCTTAGCTAATAATAGATTGCAGTGTTGTGATCATTGGGAGCATTATGATTGTGAAGCATAGTTTGTGTTGATAATAGATGTCAGCATATGCGACGGGTTTGAGAATCGTGTCTTTGAACAATATATGTCCTTCGGGCGGATAGTATGTTTT
>ML281264.1:5345-50374 GCA_005239495.1 Nicotiana undulata | reverse complement strand
GAACTTATATTTTCGTTGCCCTTGAGTCACAGGTTTGATTCGTGATCAGGGAGGAATTTCACTCATATTTTTTCTTGCCCCTGAGTCACAGGTTATTCGTGATCAGGGAGAATTATACTACTATTTTCATCGGCCCCCGAGTCACAGGCATGATTCGTGATCGGGGAGAGTTTTACTTTGCATAGTCAGCACACGAGTCGCAGGTATGATTCGCGATCGTGGGTAGCTTATCATTATCGAGTCAGCACACGAGTTGCAGGTATGATTCGCGATCGTGGGGAGCTTATCAGTATCGAGTCAGCACACGGGTCGCAGGTATGATTCGTGAACGTGTGGAGCTTTATGACTGAGTCAGTCCTNAGTGAGTATGTATTCTACCTCTCGTCACTACTCTTTACGAGTTTAGACGGGATACTCACTGGGTACATATTTGTTATATGTACTCATGCTGCACTTTCTTTCTTTTCTGCACTTGACTGTGCAGGTATAGAGGCTGGTGCGTCCGTTCGTCCGTCAGTTGATAGGTACTGATTGCGGCGTCGCTCCACACGGTGAGCTGTCTTCTTGGAGTTTTCCTGACAGCACCTCTGGAGCCTTCTAGTTCCATTTTGCTCAGTCTTTTGTTCCAGACTGCGGCGTGTATAGTTTGTATATGTATTTCTGCGGTTGTATCTATGTAGCCGCCCGTTGACACTGTGACACTAGTCGTGGCACACACTTGTTGTAGTTATCGGGGTTTTATATGTATTGGGCCTAGCTGTGGTTTAGCTTGTTTCTACGGCCTTACCCCATATTGTTATTGTATTCCGCATGTTCATTGTTATTGTTGTTCGTTGGCTTGCCTAACCTCGCCGTTAGGAGCCATCACGACCTGGACCGGTTCTTGGTCGTGACAGAAATTCCCTCTCTTCAGATCATTATTGAAGCTGAAATTGAGGATGATGAATGTGTCAAAACCCAACTGGAACATTTAACCATGATTGATTATAAAAGGATGGCCGCAATTTGCCACAGGAAGTTGTACCAACAAAGAATGGCCCGCGCCTTCAACAAGAAAGTGTGTCCTAGAAACTTCGAAGTGGGAAACGCGTGTTAAGACGTATTCTCCCGCATCATGAAGAGGCGAAAGGAAAATTCGCTCCAAATTGGAAAAGTCCATACATTATAAAGAAATTGCAACTAAAAGGGGCATTATAATTAGGAGACATTGAAGGAAATGACCATACAAAAGAGAATCCAGTACTTCTTGGTCGTGAATATCTGAACTGGCCCAAAACAGATGTCAATGCAGATGGAGTCAAAAGATATTATGTTTGACCTTTTCGCGGTTTTGTCGTTCTCCGATTGAAATGACGAAGGCTTTCATTCTCGCTACCCCAAACACTATCAACCTTTATAAACCCTTTCGAGCCGTTTATTCTTTTTTCATCACCCTTCTTGGAACCAAAATCATCATAAAAAAATCAATCAAAAGAAAAATCAAAATCAAAAATCAAAACAAAAACAAAAATGTTTCCCTGAACTACGTTCGACTTGATTCCGAAAGGATACATTGGCAGCCTCTCCCTAGGGTTCAGTCACAGCAAAATAAAATTCCACATTTCCCCAAAAGTTTAAACTGTCGCAGACGTTATAATAATTCGGCGATGATTCCGCTTGAAAGGTTCCAAAGTTGTAATTCAATTCACATTCTTTTACCCAAAATCTGGTTCAAGTCCTTCCGATCAATCGGTAAAGATGCCCGAAAATTGGAGGATACAACTACTTGAATACGATACAAACAAATAAGAAAAATAAAATGAGAGAGTCTTGTTAGTGAGAAGAGAAATGAGAGAGGTTAGTCGGTTAAAACCCACAAAAGGGCACCACTGATCGTAAAAGGATAATGGGTCACTGACATGGAACACAGTCTGGGGCAAGGTTTTGCAATCTCGAGGTAATAGTTGTGATGAATTTATGAGAGGTAGACGGTTTGCATAGATCAGGCATCCAGTCCAAGAGGCATGTCATATTCATTGAAGTCCACATACACTCCAGATAAGTCCATCTTTCCTTCCCCCGAAAGGGATATTTCTTATCTAAATTCATTTTTCCCGTTCCTTTGTTTATTTTCTTTCAATCCCATTCGGTCTAACTCTGTTCCTAAAGTAAGACAAAGAAAGGATGGCAAAATTGATTTACAGGGCTCTCATTTGAAACCCAGCCTCGTCAAGGGCATCAAGTCGATCTCGACTTGCCATAGGGCCGATGCTTCAAACTCAAAACTCTTGGAAGGAAAAAATCAAATTAAAGTGCCCATGAAGGCAAATGAAGTTGAAAAGGTTGAGTTCCACGTGGCTAACCGCTTCGGCAAGGTCCGAAAACCAAGATCCCCAAATGCTTTGAAATCAAAACTGGAAGAAATGCTAAAATGAAAGGCCAATGAAGGAAAAATAAATTCGGGAAAGGTTAAGTCCCACGCGACTAGCTGTTGCAGCAAAATGGAGGAGCCAAAATTTCCCCAATGTTCCGAACGTCCAAAAGGAAAATAGAAGAAAAGGAAAACAAGTCAAAAGTGAAAAACCCACAAACGCAAAATAAAATCAAAAATTTTGGGTCCCACGCGACCAACCGCCATGGCAAAGTTTGTAAAAGCCAAGGTCTCCAGGGTTAGAAATAAAATCAACCCCCAGAAAGCAGCAGTTGAGATCTTCGTCAAAACACGGGCCGAGATCAAGCAGTTGAAATAATCAAGACCGCAAAACCAACCAACGTTTCAAACTGACAATTGTTCTTTGTTTGAAGGGAACAGGTGTAACCCGAAAGCAACCTTGCAAAAGCAGGTGCAACCAAAAAGAAACTGCACAAGAGCTAGAAGCGGCTTTGCAGCGACAACTCCAAAAAGGAAAGTTTCCTCTAAAGTTCTTTGCCGCATTTACTCATTCTCTGAAAATAATTATATATAAAAAAAATGATCTTGAAAACGATTAAAACCCAAAGTAGTATAGGGCCTCTAATCCCTAGCTACACATTTTTCCAACTTAGAATCACACTCCTTAGTTGATTCCGGCATAACCCGATTTTTCCAACATAGGATCCCACCCCTTTGTTCATGCCGACATAACCCGATGATTTTTCCAACTTAGGATCACACTCCTTAGTTGATGTCGACATAACCCGATGAATTTTCCAACTTAGGATCCCACTTCTTAGTTGATGTCGGCATAATTCGATGACTTTTCCAACTTAGGATCCCATCCCTTAGTTGATGCCGGCATAACCCGGTGATTTTTCCAACTTAGGATCCCACTCCTTAGTTGATGCCGGCATAACCCGATAATTTTTCCAACTTAGGTTCCCACACCTTTGTTGATGCCGGCATAACCCGATGATTTTTCCAATTTAGGATCCCACTCCTTAGTTGATGCCGACATAACCCGATGACTTTTCCAACTTACGATCCCACTCCTTAGTTGCTGCCAGCATAACCCAATGACTTTTCCAACATAGGGTCCCACTCCCTAGTTAACGCCAGCATAACTTGGTGATCTTTTCCAATATAGGGTCTCATTCCCTAGCCGACGCTAGCATAACCTGGTGATCTTTTTCAACATAGGGTCCCACTCCCTAGTTCACGCCAGCATAACCTTGTGATTTCTCAAACATAGGGTCCCACTCCATAGTCGACGCCAGCATAACCTGGTGATTTCTCCAATATAGGGTCCCACTCTCTAGTTGACACCAGCATAACCTGGTGGTTTCTCCCAACATAGGGTCCCACTCCCTAGTTGATGACTTTCTAACCTATGGTCTCCAATCCCTAGTTGACTTCACCATAGACATAGGGTCTCCACTCTCTAGTCTGCATTCCCTCCGGGTGCACTATTCCCGACCTTTCATTGCTTTCAATAATAAAGTAGTATAGATTTTATTACAATAACTCACAAAATTTTCTTAGTGAAAACTGAGTTAGAAAATTTCGTTCTTTATTCTTGATTTTGTGCAGATTACAATTTAGGACACTAGATTCAAGAAGACTAAAAGAAGAAAGTTCCAATCCAGAATAAAAGAAAGAAAGAGAAGGCCAAACCCAAAGTATAGAAGTGGAGAAGACATGGACTGCTCAGGACGAGATTGGAGTCATCCGTTTTGTATATCACGCCTTGATCGAGAAGACGAGAAGATGAAACCAGCATCTGCGGCTAATAAACATCAAGATCCTGGTCAGAGTCAGCAAAAGAACTAGCCCAGAATCAAGACCAAGCCTTAGAATATACATATAGGAATCTTGTAACTCGTAGCTGACAGGCTTAGTTAGTCTTTTTTGTTTTGTTACTTTGGTGTAATAAGGAGCTCAGTAACAACAACAACAACAACTGCAGTGAAATCACAGTTATCCGGTAGTCCCAGCTACCAAAATTCCCAGAACTACACTGACCTGATTCCTTTATAGCCAAGGATATGTAGGCAACCTTTGAAGCAAGGTTCGATCAAACTTTTCCAAAGTGCTTCTCATGGAGTATTTGAACGGGTAAAAGTTGTTCATAAATGCTCACTTTGTCATTGCCCGAAAACTCTTTGTGTTTTCGAGAAAGAGGGGCAAATGTGAGCATGTAATTTTTCACCTATTAAAATACTCCTACAAAATTTAATAAAATTAATTAATTTTATTCATAGTTAGATTTTTGTGTGAATTTCAGTGTTTATTTATGAATAATTTGCATTTATAATCATATTTTATCTTTTAAAAAATTATAAAGTAAAAAATAACAAAAATATTCGAAACTTCCATTATCTTGCATAATTAGGTTTTTGATTTAATACTTAGTAACATAATTTAATCACATTCTTCGAAGAAAATCACAAACATTAGTTTTTTTGATAATTATTGGTATTAAGGTTAAAATTAATGGTTTTACTTTTTAAAAATAATATTTGACTCATTATCTAAATAATAAAGATAAGTAGCTAATTAATTTCTACTTAATCTATTTTAGTGGTTTAATTAGGATTTAATTAAATTATCTTAGAATTAATATGAATTGTTAAGTATTAAACCGGACTGGGCCAATTAAGAACCAGGCCCAATCCCCTTCCCTAACTCTAAAATACCCCCCCCCCCCCCCCCCCCCCCCCCCCCCCGCCCAAATGCATAATCATTCCAAACACACCTTTAACTAAACGACACCATTTAGCCCCTCTCTAACCCCCGTCGTTGGATCATTTTCAAACCCACCGGAATCCAGTCAAACTCCGGCGACCTCAACCTTTTCCGGCCAACCTTCTCCAACCTAACCTCGGCCTCCTTTATTTGTCTATTGTTGTTTATTTGAAATTAGTCGCTTAGTTTTAGTTTTGGATTTCTCTTTTACTTACTGATTTTTGACTAATTAGTTTAGGTTTCATATACCTTTCCTGATTTTCATTTTTATTTCATTAGATGTTATTTTTTTAATTTAGTTATAGGTTTAATTATTGATTTTTGTGACTTAACTGATTTTGGTTCTTAGTTTAGGTTTTCAGATTTTTCCTTGACTGTTTCTTCTTCTAAAATAGTCTATTAGTTACTTATGTGTATTAATTAATCAATTTCCATCATAGTTTAATCATGCATGTCTTAGGGTGATTTGAATTATTGACTTAGGTTTAATCCCTGACTTTTGTTGCCTAATTCTGAACCATTAGTCTAGGTTTTCATATCTATCCTTTTTGTTTTTGTCTCGGTAATCATGTTGATTGTTTAAATTCCTGATTTTGTTGATTAATTGACTAGTTTATTAGCCTAAATCTTCTCTTCTTTAGTTTTCTGCTTTATAGTCTAAATTAGCTACCTAGATTAAGTTTGTTTTGCCATATTAGTATTCAACTGGTAGTATTAGGTCCTCATAATTTTTTGTGGTCTTTTGTTCAACTCCCGTTGTTGATTGATTCTGAACTAATAGTGTTACATAGTTGTCTTTTCTTTTAGCTTGTTTCATTGTTGTTAGGTTTAAATTCTAACTAATTGACACTGATTATTGGCCTAGGGTTTCATGCTATCTTATTTGTTCTGTTGATTTCCATTATGAGTAGTCATTCATGTTTAGATATCAAAAATACTTGTTTAAATCCTTGCCTAAGTAATTCACCCTGAATGGTTAGTAATCATAGGTATTTTTAAAATTGAGTTCTGATTTGTGTTTCCTAACGGATTGTTAGTTAATCATATATGATTAGTTAACCTAGGCTTGTGTTCTTTCCTTTAGTCATTGTACATTGATTTAAAATAGATATTTAACTTCTGATACTTAGCTAATCATACATGTTAGAATGACTTAGGTTAGTTTAGGTCCTGAAAATGAGCACTTAAGTTTTAATCACTAATCTTTGATAATTAGTTAATCAAGGATGGTTTCAATTTACTTTTGAAGAAGCTCATCATTTAGCTTCTTCATTAGTGTTAATTAAAGAGTTTAATTTCCTAAATTAGTCAACTTAGTTTAATATAAGTTATTTTGAGGTACCTGATTTCAGGAACTCCTTAACAACTTATCCTTGGCAAAGGAGGCCCAATTAGTTAGGCCCAAAATTGGCCAACTATGTAGCCCAGGACCTGGATCACAAAGGGGTAATTATAGGGGTGTTTTGGGTAGTTTAGGAACTCTAAGCTGAAGAATCTCAGTTGTAACAGCTTAAGAAACTTCTAGAATAAGGATAAAAGACCAAAAATAAAATAAGGTAGATATTAAATCAAAATTGCTGGGTAAACAGTAAAATTTCAGAAGTAAAAGGGTGTAAAAATAGAAGAAGTTTCTAGAAAATGTACAGTTGTCCTAGCTGTTACAAAAAGATGATGAAAATAGGATAAGGAGGACATTGTACCAGGGTTGTTAAAAAACTGTACTATTTTCAGATTTAAGATAAGGATATTCCTAAAAAAGATGCTCACCTAGGTAGCCTATATATATGGACACCCATTCTACATATTCTAGACAATTATAAATTCTGATATTACCCAAGAGAGAGATACATTCTAAAATTACAGACACACTCATAGATAGACTGCTAAAAAAAATACACAAATTACACATTCTGAAATTCTACATATAGAGAGATACATTCTGAAATTTTTTACACACACTCTCATATAGATATATTAATTTTAAAAACACCAAAAATACTCTGAAAATACCAATATGGAGGCAAAAACACTCCGAAAGATGGAGTTCTTCTGGCTGTAGTTTTTCTAGAAAACTGGTCTCTTTAGCTGTGATTTTTTGGTTTAAAACTGGGTTATTTGGGCTGATTTGCTGGATATTATTCTGGGTTGTTGTTGTTATCCTGTTGTTGCTGGTTCAACTGGGATTTCCTCTAAATTCTGACCTTTATTTGGTCACATTCCCTTGTTTCCTCTATTTTTGAGGTATGTAATGACTATTTACATTAAAAAGAACTTCCTTTGCTCAAATGTCTATACTTATTTGTGTTTTGCTGAAATCATGTTAAGTGTAGCTTGGTTATTTTTCCTATGAGCATGAATATGTTGTCTACTTAGGCCTACTTAGATATGTTTATAAATAATACTGATGTTCATAATAATTTCATGTTCGAAATAGCATTAAAGGAGGTGAATCTGACCACCAGTTGGTCAGATTCACTCCATAGCAATGCATAAGCTTTTATGTGTTTATGTTGTTAAAAATTTAGTAAAGAAGCTGCAGATGGTTGATCATACAACTAATGTAGCGAGTAGTCTGGTTTGGTTATAGCTGAAAGCAGTAGTGGCTAAAGAATTTTTATTTTTTAGTTTAATACAGGGATTCTGATGTATATTGAAGAATTTTTTTTGTAATTTATATTTGAATAACCATGTAAAAGTCGTATCTATTTTGTAAAACTATTACACCCCTCCCCTTTTGATTCTTGATTATTGTAATGGACTGGATCATTTTTACTATTTAGTGTCCAGTAGTTTTATTGCTTTTGAATTGAATATGAAGTTCATGTTTGTTAGGTCTTCTAAGTGAAGATCAGATGAGACGGGCCAGACTTATGGAATGGCCCAATAGGCCTGAACAAGTTTGGGCCCTAGGCTATTGGGCTTGGGGTGTAAAACCCAATGGTTAACACTCTACTAATACAGTCCTGAACTAGTTAGAAACATTCTTAATATCGTTAATTTGAGATTCAAGTGCCACGATTTTTATATGTATCGTATTCTTTGTATGAATCAACCTTAAGGTGAACAACATGTATTTTCCTATGGAAACTGCATAATACGCGACTGACCCAGTATATTTGGCGAAACTGGGCCAGATTTCAATATAGCCCAGATCCTCATTTTAGGCTTATACCTTAGTTCTTAAAAGGCTTGGAATAGTCTTACATGTACAAGTTTTAGGAAGACGATCCTTTAGAAATAGCAAAGTGTTTAGACCCGTCCTTAATTAGGTAGTTGGTGCATTTAGAATTCTTAAACACTTTATAAAAAAAATTAACGTATACGTTCGCGTAACTTTGAATAAACATAACTTTTTCTCATAACTAACATTTTCTATATACACGTTCGCGTGACACAGATAAAGTTTCAAAAATGAATATTTGTAGAGATGCCTTTAGGAGAGGATTTCAAATTTATTACCATGATGGCATACATGTTCACGTGACGTAATCTCGATTTTTAAAACAAAAAATACGCGCTTGCGCGACTTTGACTATTTCCTTAAATCAAGTGTCGTGAATTATGTACACGTCCGCGTGATATGATTATCGACATATCAATTAAAGCGGGTATACGCACACGTAACCCGTCTTAAGATAATTCTTTAATAGAAAGGAATAATTAGAAGCGGTAAAAAATGAAAAAATGCACATAGTTAAACTCAGTAATTAAACAATTTAGGCCATGTACAAATCATTAAGCGACTATGCTAGAACCACGAAATTCGGAAGTGCCTAAAACCTTCTTCCAAGTTAACAGAATTTCTTACCTGGTGCAGACTTTTTAACAGAATCAAAATTTTCTCGATTTGGTATATTAAAAATAAATGGTGTCTCAAAACACCGTAAAAAATCCGGGTGGCAACTCTGAAAATAAAATAATCCCAAATTCAATTATGTCACTTTAATTGGAAAAACTCCTTTATCCCACCCTACCGGGAAAAAAGAGGTGTGACACTACTTGAATACCCTCTACAGATACGATATGACCCAAGAAAGCTACTGAATCTACCCATAACTTGCACTTTGAAAATTTTGCATACAGCTGACTATCCCTCAAAGTCTGGAGCGCTATTCGGAGGTGCTACTCATGCTCCTCCCGACTGCGGGAGTATATTATAATATCATCAATGAACACTATTACGAAGGAATCCATATAGGGCTTGAAAAGTCGATTCATCAAGTCCATAAATGCTACTGGAGCATTGGTCAAGCCAAAAGACATCACCAGACATTCATAGTGCCCACACGTCGTCTGAAAGGTTGTCTTAGGGATATCGGATGCCCTAATCTTCAACTAATTGTAGCCCAACCTCAAATCAATTTTCGAAAACACCCTAGCACCCTGAATCTAATCAAATAAATCATCAATCCTCAGCAATGGATACTTAGTCTTGATAGTAACTTTGTTCAACTGACGGTAATCTATACACATCCTCATATATCCATCCTTTTTCTCCACGAGCAAGGACGGTGCACCCCAGGGCATGACACTAGGTCTAATGAAACCCTTATAAGCAGGTCTTGCAACTGTTCTTTCAATTATTTCAATTATGGTACGCCATCCAGTATGGAGGAATAGAAATGGGATGAGTTCCTGGAGCCATATCAATGCAAAAATCTATATCTCTGTCGGGTGGCATCCCCGGCTAGTATGCAGAAAACACCTTGGGAAACTCACGAACAATAGGCACCGAATCTATAGAAGAAACCTCGGTATTAGAATCACGAATATGTGCCAAATAGGGCAAACACCCCTTCTCAACCATGCGACGAGCCAAGGTATAAGAAATAACCTTAGTGGATGAATGACTAGGAGTCCCTTTCCACTCCAATCGAGGCAACCCTAACAAGGCTAAAGTAACTGTCTTGGCATGACAACGGAGTAGCAATAAACCTCTCTGGGACCTGAGCTGGTCCCTCTGGAACGGTCTGAGCTGGAACCCCCTCATAAATCTCTATATGGGGCTCCGCAGCTGAGGATGCTGTCTGAGCAATAGGCTGAGTCTTCCCCCTGCCTCGGCCTCTGCCCCTTAGAGGAGTTGCTTCTACTAGAGGACCGGATTGTTGGTCAGCACAAGAGGAAGCACGTGTTCTTGCCATTTTCGATAGAATAGAAGAGTTCAATCAGTATTAGAGATAATAAGAAACGCACGATAGAGTAGAAATAAAATTGAGTTTATTCCTAACTCTATAGCTTCTGAGTGATAAGTACAGACGTGTCCATATCGATCCCTCAGACTCTATTTAGCATGTTCGTGAATTGTGAGACCTAGGCAACCTAGTGCTCTGATACCAACTTGTCACGATCCAAATTCCCAAACATCGGGATCGTGATGGTGCCTAACATCATACTTGCTAGGCAATCCAATGTTAAAACTTAACTAACCTTTTCTTTAAAAGTTTGCTTAAACATAATAGATATTTTTAAAATAAATACGAAATCTAATACTCTCCAATAAATGCAATCAGAAATAATTTTCGATATAATGAAACGAACCACGAACTAATTCAAAATATACAACTACCCAGGGTCTGGTTTCACAATCCACGAACTACTAAAGAATACTACAAGTAAATGGGCTGAAGGAAATATATATATGTCTGTTTTGAATGAAATAAAACAGCAACTAAATAAATGAGAGAAGACTCCAGGAATCTGCGGACGCCAGCAGATCTACCTCGTGTCTCCGTGCGAATATTATCAGCTACTACTTCAACCTAGCCCTGGTTGGTACTGGATCTGCACAAGAAGTGCAGAGTGCAGTATCAGTACAACCGACCTGGTAAGTGCGAGACTAACCTCGACAAAGTATTGACAAGGCTACGGCGGGGCATTTATAATATAACTTTTGAACAATGTATAATAAAGCAAGAAGATAATTCTAAGCTAAATAAACAATAATTGTAGTAATTAATAAATAACTCAACCACCTTTTCCAGATCTCAGCTATAATCAATTCTCACGTAAATTTCCGACTTTCAAATTACATAACGGTAAAAGCAGAGTATGGGAACAATAGAATAAAATAGTGAATTTTTCCAGTCTTTATCATATATCAGTACAACATGAATATCCTCCCTTACCTTGTTGCGGCGCGCAACCCGTTCCACCTGTCCACCCTTATTACTCCTCCCTAAATATATCACCCTTATTTCTCATATTGTGGCGTGCAACCCGATCCCACCTGTCCACCCTTATTACTCCTTGTTGCGGCGTGCAACCGGCTCCCACCAGAAAATCACATCTCTTTATTTATAAAGAATATTTCACCATTTAAGTCAAAGCCTTTCACAATATTTATGTCTCAACAATTGTAAACAGAAATTGTACTATTCATGAACTTCATCAATCATCATTTCACAATGAAACCAACCGGCATGTATCGTAAAACACTGTCAACCAGCTCAACCTTGTATGTACTAAAATGAAGCCAATGGAACAACTAACACTTCCAAAATACTTGAAACAATACTTAACAACAAGTTGACAAAAACAAGTAGACATGGAGACATCAAAATCATGAAAACAATCAAGACAAGAATATAATGAATTGTAAAAGGGGAATGGATCATGTTAAACAGATAATTTGGCGGTGCATAGATACTCGTCACCTCACCTTTACACCACACACATGAATTTTCACATAAAATTTAAGTTGGGGATTCCTATTCCCTCATGTCAAGGTTAAACCAAACACTTACCTCAATTTCACAAGCAACTCACTGCTCAAGCACAATTTTTCCTACAGAATTTGCCTCCAACAGACACGTATCTAATCATGATTAGTTTAATATCATCAATTATATCTAAATAAATCAACTTTAGGGTTTTCCTAAATTTTCCCAAAAATTCTCCAATTCCACCATGAAAACTCTAGATTCTATGTTGAAATCTTGTAAAAAGTTGTAAAGGATAGAAAGGAATTAGTTAGATATCACTTACCAATGATTTGGAGAAGTTTGGGTCTTTCTAAAATCACCTATGGAGGTTTAGGGTTTAAGAGAATTGAAAAATGGTTGAAAATACCATCTAAGATCCCACTTAACAGGTTGCGGTTATCGCAATTGCGAACCCTTTGAAATTTTGCTGCCTTCGCATTTGCGACATCTGGGCTTCCTGGACATACTTCGCATTTGTGAAGTAAATTAGCATTTGCGAGGTTGTCCTTCCAAGGCCTTCTTCGTATTTGCGACACTATTGTCGCATTTCGCAGGCTTGTTCACTTCGCAATTGCGAAGCCTAATCTCGCAATTGCGAGATCAGAGGCCTGGTGACGGACATCTGTTACACTTGAAATTTTGAAGTTCTAATTTCACTCCATAGCCTACTCGGAACTCACCCGAACCCTCGGGGCTCCAAACCAAACATGCACACAAGTCTAAAAATATCACACGGACTTGCTCGTGTGATCAAATCATCAAAATAATATCAAAAACTATGAATTTGACCTTAAACTCATGATTTTCCTCAAGAACACTTCAATTTCACTATTTCTCAACCGGACGTCCGAATCACGTCAAATCAACTCTGATGCTCACCAAATTTCACAGATAGAACTTAAATATCATAAAAAACTTGTACCGAGCGCCGGAACCAAAATGCGGGCTCGATACCAATGAGTTCAAACATTAATTCATTTCTTTATTTCACCAAAAATCCAGTAAAACAATTTTTCTTCAAAATTTGATTTCTAAAGCGAGGGACCTCGGAATTCAATTTCGGGCATACACCCAAGTCCTATATTTTACTGCGGACCTTCCGGGATCGTCGGAACACAGATCCGGGTCCTTTTGCTCAAAATGTTGACCAAAGTCAACTAAAACTAAATTTTCACTCAAAAAATTATAATTTATCATATTTTCATGCCTGGACTGTGCACGTAAATCTAGTAAATAAAATTAATCTTTTTAAGGATAATGAGCCTGGGAATGGAGTCTCATTTCATAAGATGATCCTTTGGCTCATCACAATCTCCACCTCTAAAACAAACGTTCATCCTCGAACGGACATAGAAAATTACCTGAACTGGCAAACAAGTGGGGATATCTACTCTGCGTGTCTGACTCGGACTCCCAAGTAGCTGCCTCGACGGGCTGACCTTTCCACTGCACTCGAACTGAAGGATAACTCTTTGACCTCAACTAACGAACCTGTCGGTATGAAATGGGTACCGGCTCCTCCTCATAAGTCAAATCCTTGTCTAATTGGACTGAGCTGAAATCTAACACGTGGGACGGGTCACCATGATATTTTCGGAGAATCTAACACGTGGGACGGGTCATCTGGAGGAAATGCAAGTCTATAAGCTACCTCCCCCACTCTCTCGAGAATCTCAGATGGCCTGATATACCTAGGGCTCAACTTACCCTTCTTCCCAAACCTCATAACACCCTTCATGGGTGATACCCGAAGTAATACTCTCTCTCCAACCATGAATTCCACATAACGAACTTTACTGTCGGCACAACTCTTTTGCCTGGACTGAGCTGCACGAAGTCGATCCTGTATAACCTTGACCTTATCTAAGGCCTCTTGAACTAAGTCTGTACCCAATAACCAAGCCTTTCCCGGCTCAAACCATCAAACTAGCGATCGGCACCGTCTACCATATAATTCTTCATAGGGAGCCATCTAAATGCTCGACCAGTAGCTATTATTGTAGGGAAACTCCACTAACGACAAGAAATGATCCCAAGAACCTTAAAAATCAATAACATAGGCGTGGAGCATATCCTCTAAGATCTGAATAGTACGCTCGGACTGCCCGTCCGTCTGAGGATGGAATGTTGTGCTCAGCTAAACTCGTGTACCCAACTCACGCAGAACTACCCTCCAAAAGTGCGAAGTAAACTACGTACCTCGATTAGAAATAATAGACACTAGCACATAGTGAAGACGAATGATCTCCTGAATGTATATCTTTGCTAACCACTCCGAGGTATAAGTACTTTCCACTGGAATGAAATGTGCTAATTTAGTCAGCCTATCCACAATAACCCAAACGGCGTTGAACTTCCTCTGAGTCCGTGGGAGTCCAACAACGAAGTCCATAATGATACGCTCCCACTTCCACTCAGGAATCTATATCTACTAAAGCAAACCACTAGGTCTCTGATGCTCATACTTCACCTGTTGGTAATTCAAACAACGATCCACATAAGCAACAATGTCCTTCTTCATCCTTTACCACCCACAATATTGCCGTAGGTCTTGGTACATCTTGGCAGCGCCCGAGTGAATAGAATATTTAGAATTGTGAGCCTCCTCAAGGATCAACTCACAAATCCCATCAACATTTGGCACACATATACAACCTTGCATCCTCAAAACACCGTAATCTCAAACTGCAACTACCGGTAAATCATTAATCCTCAGCAATGGATACTTAGTCTTGATAGTAACTTTTTTCAACTACTGGTAATCTATACACATTCTCATAGATCCATCCCTTTTCTCCACGAACAAGACCAGTGCACCCCAAGGCGAGACGCTAGGTCTAATGAAACCCTTATAAGCAGGTCTTGCAACTGTTCTTTCAATTTTTTCAATTCTGGTGGGCCATCCGGTATGGAGGAATAGAAATGGGCTGAGTTCCCGGAGCCACATCAATGCAAAAATCGATATCCCTATGGTGTGGCATCCGTGGCAGGTCTGCAGGAAACACCTCGGGAAATTCAAGAACAATAGGCACTGAATCTATAGAAGAAACCTCGGCATTAGAATCACGAATATGTGCCAAATAAGACAAACACCCCTTCTCAACCAAGCGATGAGCCTTGGTATAAGAAATAACCTTTGTGGATGAATGACAAAGAGTCCCTTTCAACTCCAATCGAGGCAACACCGGCAAGGCTAAAGTAACTGTCTTGGCGTGATAGTCCAAGATGGCATAATAAGGTCACAACCAATCCATGCCCAATATGACATCAAAATTGACCATGTCAAGAAGCAGAAGGTCTACACTAGCTTCAAGACCCTCAATAATAACCACACACGAATGATATAAATGATCTACCACAATAGCATCCCCCACCAGCGTAGACACATAAACAGGGACACTCCAAATCACGAGGCAGAACCAAATACGAGGCAAAATATGATGACATATGAGAATAAGTAGATCCCGGATCAAATAAAACTAAATCCTCTATTTTATAAACTGAAATGGTACATGTGATAACGGCATCGGAGGACTACCTCAGGTCTGGCTGGAAATGTATACAATCGGGGCTTGGCCCCACCACCTTGAACTACATCTCTGGGAGGACCTCTGACAGGTGGACATCCAACTCTAGCGGGCTGGCCTCCACCTCTAGCAGGCTGGCCTCCACCTCTAGCATTCTAACCTCTACCTCTGACTACGTGACCCCTACCCCTGGCTGGCTGGGCAGATGGTACTGCAACTGGTGTCGTAACTATAGCACGAGAATTCTAATGCTGAGGCAGATTACCCAAAAACCTCGAACAAGCTCTAAGAATATGCCCATACTCACCACACTCATAACACCCATCCTGATATTAAGGCTGACCCTGACGAGCCGGCTGACCACGATAATAACTCTGAAGAAGAGGTTCTCTGAGAGGGGTTGATTGATCAGAATAAGGCAAATGAAAGCCACGACCACGTGAGGCACCATGGGACGTCTGAAGTGCTGAATGAAATGGACTGGAAGAATGGCCTCTACCCTGAGTACCTCCACCTCCAGATGAGGCACCGCTGAATCTACCGGAATGGCGAGGTATCTTGTGCGAAACCTGACCTCCCAATCCAAGAACCATCTCAACTCTCTGGGCCACAATGCAGGCATCTTGAAAGGAAATATCGCTCCTTGTCTCCTTAGCCATCTGCAATCTTATCGGCTGAGGAAGGCCCTCAGTAAATCTCCTAACCCTCTCTCTCTCAGTGGGTAACAAATGAATAGCATGTCGAGCAAATCCACAAATCGAGTCTCATACTGGGTGACGGTCATGTTGCCCTGCTGAAGACGCTCAAACTGACGATGCTTCTCTTCTCTAGTACTGATAGGAAGAAACTTATCCAAAAAGAGATGTGAAAATTGATCCCAAGTCAGAGTAGCTGAACCAACTGGTCTAGTCAACAAATAATCCCTCCACCATTTCTTGGCGGAACTAGTCATCTGAAATGCGGCGAATTCGACCCCATTGGTCTCAAAAATACCCATGTTCCAAAAAACCTCATGACAACTATAGAGATATCCCTAAGGATCCTCTGAAGTGGCACCACTGAAATGAATAGGGAAAAGCTTGATAAACCTGTCAAGTATCCACAAGTCATCGGAGGACATAACTGCCCCATCAGCAAGCGGTGCTGTAGAAACTGGCTGAACTACCCCAACTGGATTGGCTGCTGGGGTCTGAATCTGAGGAGTAGTCTACTCAGGAGTGTGGGTAGAAGAAGTTTTTACCACTCATCCACCTGAGATACGGCTGCTGCCATGGGGAGTATGCATGTTTGCGCTACGCTCTCCATAAGGCCCACTAATCGGACCAAAGCATCCTGAAGCACCAGAGTAGCAATAAACCCCTCTGGGACCTGAGATGGTCCAGCTGGAACGGTCTGAGCTGGAACCCCCTCATTAATCTCTATCTGGGGCTCCGCAGCTGAGGTTGTTGTCTGAGTAATGGGCTGAGTCTTGCCCCTTCCACGGCTCCTGACATGGCCTCTACCTCTGCCCCTTATGCTGCTACTGGAGGACCAGATTGTTGGTCAGCGGAAAAGGAAACACGTGTTCTCACAATCTGCGAGAGAATAGAAGAGTTTAATCAGTATTAGAGATAACAAGAATCGCACGATATAGTAGAAATAAAATTGAGTTTTTTCCTAACTTTATAGCTTCTGAGAGATAAGTACAGACTGTCTGTACCAATCCCTCAGACTCTATTAAATCTGTTCGTGAATTGTGAGACCTAGGAAACCTAGTGCTCTGATACTAACTTGACACGACCCAAATTCCTAACCATCGAGATCGTGATGGCGCATAACGTCATACTTGCTAGGCAAGTCGATACTAGAACTTAACTAACCTTTTATTTAAAAGTTTACTTAAACATAATAGAAAATTTTAAAATAAATACGAAATCTAATACTTTCCAATAAATACAATCAGGAATAATATTCGATATAATGAAACGAACCACGAACTAATAAAGAATACTACAAGTAAATGGGCTGAAGGAAATATATATATATATCTATTTTGAATGAAATAAAACCGCAACTAAATAAATGGGAGAAGAGTCCAGGAATCTGCGAACGCCAACAGATCTACCTCGTGTCTCCGTGCGAATAGTATCAGTTACTACTTCAACCTAGCCCTGGCAGATACTGGATCTTCACAAGAAGTACAGAGTGCAGTATCAGTACAACCGACCCCATGTACTAGTAAGTTCCGAACCTAACCTCGATGAAGTAGTGACGAGGCTACGGCGGGGCATTTATAATATAACCTGTGAACAGTGTATAATAAAGCAAGAAGAAAATTCTAAAATAAATAAACAATAATGTGTAGATATTAATAAATAACTCAGCCACCTTTTCCAGATCTCAGCTATAACCAATTCTCACGTAAATTTTTGACTTTCAAATTACATAACGTTAAAAGCAGAGTATGGGAACAATATAATAAAATAGTGAATTTTTCCACTGTTTATCATATATCAGTACAACAAGAATATCCTCCTTTACCTTGTTGCGGCGCGCAACCCGTTCTCACCTGTCCACCCTTATTGCTCCTCCCTAAATATATCACCCTTATTTCTTATGTTGCGGCGTGCAACCCCATCCCACATGTCCACCCTTATTACTCCTTCTTGCCGCGTGCAACCCGCTCCCACCAGACAATCACATCTCTTTATTTATAAAGAAGATTTCACCATTTAAGTCAAAGACTTTCACAATATTTATGTCTCAACAATTGTAAATAGAAATTGTACTATTCATGAACTTCATCAATCAGCATTTCACAATGAAACCAACCGCAATGTATCATAAAACACGGTCAACCAGCTCAACCTTTTATGTACTACAATGAAGCCAAGGGAACAATACTTTGAAAATACTTAAGATAATACTTGAAAACAAGTTGACAAAAACAAGTAGACATGGAGGCATCAAAATCATAAAAACAATCAAGACAGGAATATAATGAATTGGAACCGGGGAAGGGATCATGTTAAATAGATAATTTGGTGGTGCATAGATACTCGTCACCACACCTATACACCACATACATGAATTTTCACATAGCATCTAAGTTGGGGATTCCTATTCCGTCAAGTCAAGGTTAAAACAAACACTTACCTCAATTTCACAAGCAACTCACTGCTCAAGCACAACTTTTCCTTTAGAATTTGCCTCCAACACACTCGTATCTAAACCTGATTAGTTTAATATCAACCATTATTGCTAAAGGAATCAGCTTTAATGCATAATTAAGGTTTTGCTAAGTTTTCCCAAAAATCCCCCAATTCCACCATGGAAACTCTAGATTCTAGGTTGAAATCTTGTAAAAAGTTTTAAAAAATTGAAAGGAATTAGTTAGCGATCACTTACCAATGATTTGGAGAAGTTCGGGTCTTTGAAAAATCGCCTATGGAGGTTTAGGGTTTAAGAGAATTGAAAAATGGGTGAAAATCCCGTCTAAAATCCCATTTAACAGGCTGCGGTTATCGCAATTGAGAACCCTTTGAAATTTCACTATCTTCGCATTTGCGACATATATGTCGCATTTGCAACTTCTGGTCTTCCTGGACACACTTCGCAATTGCGAAGTAAATCTCTCATTTGTGAGGTTGGCCTTCACAGGCCTTCTTCGCATTTGCGACAATATTGTCCCATTTCCCAGTCATGTTCACTTCGCAATTGCGAGATCAGAGGCATGGTGACAAACATCAGTAACACCAGAAATTTTTAAGTTCTAATTTCACTCCGTAGCCTATCCAAATCTCACCCGAGCCCTCGGGGCTCCAAACCAAACATGCACGCAAGTCTAAAAATATCATACGGACTTGCTCGTGTGATCAAATCATCAAAATAACATCAAAGCTACGAATTTAACCTCAAACTCATGATTTTCCTAAGGAACACTTCAATTTCACTATTTCTCAACCGGACGTCCGAATTACGTCAAATCAACTATGATTCTCACCAAATTTCACAGATAGAACTTAAATATCATAACAAACTTGTTCCGGGCTTTGGAACCAACATACGGGCCCGTTACCAACAAGTTCAAACATTAATTCATTTCTTTATTTCATTAAAAAATCAGCAAAGTTTTTCTTCAAAAATTGATTTCTAAAGCTAGGGACCTCGGAATTCAATTTCGGGCATACGCCCAAGTCCCATATTTTACTGCGGACCTTCCGGGATCGTCGGAACACAGATCCGAGTCCTTTTGCTCAAAATGTTGACCAAAGTCAAGTAAAAGCAAACTTTCACTCCAAAAATTATTATTTCTCATATTTTCACATAAAGTATTTCGGTTTCTTGCCCGCACTGCGCACGCAATTCTAGATAAATAAAATTAATCTTTTTAAGGCTAATGAGACTGGAATGGAGTCTCATTTCATAGACGACCCTTTGGGTCATCACATGTTCAATTCGAGGTCCTCCGATAAGTGCCATCGACTCTTCTCGTTATTATGGAAGAAGAATAACTTCTCATGGACCCCGAAATGCCAACAATATTTGGAAGAGTTGAAACGGTACCTTTCAAGTCCGCCTTTGCTTCATACTTCGAAGGTAGATGAGCAATCGTACCTGTACTTGGCGGTATCTGAGATAGCGGTAAGCGGAGTCTTAGTCCGGGAAGAAGAAGGTATGAAGTTTCATATATATTATGTTAGCAGGACTTTAGGCAAGGCCGAAACAAGGTATTCCACCTGGAAAAATTGGCGCTCGCTTTGCCAAGCACCTCCTGGAAGTTAAGGTCGTATTTTCAGTGCCATCCCATATGTGTCGTGACCACTTACCCATTGAGAAATATAATGCACAAACCCAAGCTCTCGAGACAATTAGCCAAATGGGCCCTGGAAATTAGCGGGTGTGATATTGAATATCAACCCTGAACCGCCGTCAAGTCTTAAAATTTGGCAAACTTCGTGCCTGACTTCACGCCGGACTGAATACCCGAGGTTGAAAAAGAATTGTTTTAAACCTTGAGGACCTCCTCGAGGATATGGACCCTATTTACGGATGGTGCATTGAACGCAAAGGGGTCCGGAGGAATCGTGTTGAAGCCTCCCGTAAGTAACGTAGTTAGGCAATCTTTTAAAACTGTGAAATTGACTAACAATGAGGCCGAGTATGAATCCATGGTTGCAGGTCTCGAATTGGCTAAAAGCCTGGGGCCAAGTGATCGAAGCTGAATGTGATTCCCTCTTTGTGGTGAATCAAGTCAATGGGACACTCGAATAAAAGGAGGAACGAATGCGAAGATACTTAGATAAAATACAAGTAATGTTGCATCTATTCAAGGAATGGACCCTACAACACGTCCCTCATGACCAAAATAGCGAAGCCGGTGCTCTAGCTAAGTTGGGGTCGTCAGTTGACGATGAGAAATTCAAAACGGGAATGGTCGTACAACTCATGAAATCGGTAGTGGAGGAAGAACACGCGGAGATAAACTCGACAAGATTAAACTGGGACTGGAGAAACAAGTATATAGATTACCTGAAGACCGGGAAGCTTCCCTCGGATTCTGTTGGTCCCCAGATACACGCAAGTATACGTGGTCGTCAAATAATAAAGTGACTCAAAAGTCGGATGTCGAACCCACAGGGAATTAAATTAACTGTTCACTAAGCTAATTAAAATCAATTTACTGTCCAAGATGATCAAAAGTTTAACTTTGCCATTACAACTACTATTGCGAAATTTAAACACATAACAATTGGAGATATAGATTCCAGGGTTGTGGTCGGTTTATCAATCCTATTGAGTTCGTAGTTACACCTGTTAATCAAAATTATCTATGATTGCTAGTTGACTGGATCATTTATATAAATACCATGTTCCCACAATACTATCCATCTATCCATAATATATCAATCCTATATTCCTATGGTCTTAAATCTATCATGAACGAATATAATATGGTATTCAACTAAGCAAGATTGTTAGGTATATTCCTATCCTAACCGCGAAATCTTTCCCCGAGCCATGGGTTCAGAAACAAGATCTCTCCAATTCTACTCTAATCTAAAAATAGCTTTCCCAAGCATAACATAGATGGTAAATAGAACTCAAATGATGGCCAAACAATTAAACAATTATGCACAAAATTAGACAAAAAATCAAAGATGATAACTCGACGGTAATATAATTAATAATCTTCAATATTCATGACAACCACAACCCTAGAGCGTGAAGTTTATCTCCACATAGACATGGTAGCAAAACAACAAATCATCTAGAAAAAGTAAAGATTACTAAGTTTGATCGAAGAAAGATGAAATCTGATGAATTCCGGCCTCTACGGTGGCTCCGCGCTCTCCCTAGGTGTTATCTCGGCCTCTGCCTCAAAAAATGGTGTTTAATGACTATTTATATGTATAGGAAAAAAGCCTAGATGAAATAACCAAGTCCAAAATAAAAAAGGAGACAAAATAGGCTTTAAAACCCGGAACACGCGAACACCTCATTGTAGACCTCGCCTCGTGACCTCTAACGCGAGCTATGCATCGTTGCAGACCTGGCGACGCGAGCTCTGCAGCTCGCTTCCCACTGTGCGCCGCAAAATCCTTCGCGATGCCTATTGCTTCTTCGTTTAAAATGTTGTCTAACAATTCCAATTCTTTTCTCATCTTCTTTGCTCAATGTTTCATTTGAATTTCACTTCTTATCTTTCTTCTTTGCTCAATTATAATATTTTTTCATAGCATACATTAAATATTTACTTTGCTCCAATTTCATCTCCCATGTACCTACACATAAAATAAATTAATTAAGCACAAATAGAGTATAACTTAGCATTAAAGCCCCAAAAATGTAAAGTAAGTAACGCACTAAGAATATGGAATGATAGTCAAACATCACTACCCCACACTTAAACGTTGCTCGTCCTCGAGCAATCAAACTACACTTTATATAGAAACGACGTTTTTAAACAATTCTCGTAACTAATCGCACAAAGAATCTTTAAAATAGTCTAAGCACAAGAGTGTAACATCTTCACCTCATTATTTGACTCACGAGTACCATGCATTATTCACAACTCACTCACTTACTCTAACATAGAGGTCACTAACATTGCCTTTTCTTCATGAATCAAGTGTTCTCACACAACAAAAGAGATTAGTTCCACACACAATAAAATTTAAGAATAATAAGGAACTCAAGATAGAAAGAATTCACTCACTCTTACAAATAACATTCATATGCCACAAAATATGCACCATAGTCTTGCTCGTAGTGTACTACTCTACTAATCGTGCTCACTCAGTCTAGGATTAAGTAGGACTTTAATTGGTTGTAATGTAGGCTGTGAGCGGGGTAGGATACATTTGGATATAAGAGTGATTACACCTCTCTAAGCACTTTAATACATACATTTTAACATTTAAACCTCACACCTATGTCAAACCATAACTCCACCTTCACATCAATGTATTTTAACTCCATGCTTCTTTAAGCACAATTATATCAAGAGTCACCATTATCAAGGAATATTTTTCACAGCAATATAACTATATTTTTTTTCTTTCTTTTTTTCCAATTCAAGTGGCTGTTATTTTTTCAAAACAGTGCACCTTTCTCCTTATTTCCTTAGTTCCACTCAAAAGTCAAACTAACCACCCCACACTTTAACTTTTACAAAGTTCATAACAATTCAAGTACTCATGAGAGATGAAAAGGTTCAAATAGATGGTTAATCTCAAACAAATGGGTAAGGATTGTAATGTGGTTTCCAAAGAAACAACATTACAGGCTCAAAGAGGTTAACTATGATACATATTATGCGGGTAAACTATATATATCTCGCTCAACAAAGAAACGCCTATATCACTTGCTTTGCAAACACACGGGGAAAGTTCGAGACATCAAATATAATGCACAGAATAATACACAAACCTTACACACACACGACACATAACTCATTCACGAATCGATTCATAAAGACACTCTAGTCAAAGAAGTTAAGCAAAGTTAAGATCGTACGATTTAAGGTACTTATACAAGAGTCAAAAATTGTGTATAAGCGTCACAACCAAAGTACTCACTGTTCTCAAGGCATAACAAAGTCAAGGGATATTACTTCAATTCAATTCATCTCACAGTGGCTCCTACTCCTAAAAAATTAAAATTAACTACACCCGGTTCAAACAAAACCCTTGGAAAAGAATCGCGGCACAAAGAAAAACCAAGAGGGAATTACTACAGTACCTACAAAGAAAATATTTTAGTCCTTTATCTTTAGACTTAATTCCATCAAGAGACTGTCTAGGAGATCAATCGTCGGGAAAATTCTAATTTTTCTACTTGTTTTTCGATTTTTCAGAACTACTGAAATACTACACAACTACGAAATCATAAATAAGAAGTTAATATTTTTTCTATATCCTACTACTAATTATTTACAGAATTCTCCCACCCCACACTTAAAAGAGTGCAGTGTCACCAATGCACAAATAAAGCAAAACAATAACGAGGGAGGAAAAGAAACTTCCCAGAAAGGCCAAAGGCCGACGTAATAGTAGCTCACGGGATACTCATACCTCCCCCATGCACGGTCTTTTGTGTGGGCACCCCACACTTAGTTTTCAGCATCTAACTCGCTTTTTCACTCTTCCAATGGCGTTGCCTTCTACGCTTGTAATCCTACAAAACAAAAACAACACTACAAAAATAATAAAAAATAAAATGAAATAAAAATACAGTAAAGTTGGGTGCCTCCCAACAAACGCCTGATTTAACACGCGGCACGATGTTGATACCCAATTTTTCCTGAAATTATTTTTTAAACTTGCATATAAGCTTTCAAAATTACTCTTTGTAACAATGAGTATTTTTTCCTATTTTACTAAATTATTTTCCTGTTTATTTAACATTTCATATTTAAATAATTATTCATAAATTATGCTATAAATAATTTCAAAATATTTCCCAGCTCAGTATGTTATTTATAATCATTTTTTATCTATTAAAATCCAATTATTTCATGAATTAGTCAATTGGGTCTTATTTAATTTCAATTACAACAATTTTGCAATTATAGCCCAATTGAACATTTTGTATTATTTTAATTCGAAACTTATGCATTTTTTACTCTTAATATTATCTAATTACTGTAATTTCACCTATTTAAGCGTAATTTCACTTCTATATAGTTATTGGCTATTTTTTATTATTTATTTATCTATTTTTTGGATATTTAATACGTAGCCACATTTTATTTAAATCCTAGCCTAATCTTTAACCCAACCCACCTGATTTCTCTAAAGCCAATCAACCCAGACCCATAACCCAAATTCCTACCCAGCCCAAACAAATTAATACCCGGCCTAGCCCCATGTGTGATTTGAGCCGTTGATCATATGAGATCAACGGTCCAGATCCAACCTTACTTAATTAATTCCTAACTACCCTCCTCCGACCCCTCATTTCCCTCACGACCTCTCATCTCTCTACGCTGGTCTCTCTCTCTATAGTCTCTCTAGAGACTTTTGTCTCTTCATCTCCGATGGAGCTTCTCTGCCTTCCTTCGGCCATCTCCGACCATCATCCTTTCGACTACAACCCTTCAAGAGGTCTCGTCTATCTGGCTCACTTCATCTCTGAAGCCCTCGAGGGTCTGGGCCATGCCAACTCGCACTTGGGCTCCTGCTTTGGGTTGTTCCCGGCCTCTCCGGTGGGGTTTTGGACACGGCCACGCCATATCCACCACGATCTTTGAGTTTCACGGCAGGTTCTCCGGTTATCTCTGGTTCTCTTATGGAACCCTAACTTCTGCCTAAACCTCTCAGGTCTCTGGTATTTTTAAATGATTCAAGCTTGTTTCTTTATGTTTTACACTGTTCTCAACTCAATCTTTAAGAATCTTCAACTTTTAAACGTTTTCACTTCCTTTTAAAAACTAGTGTTTCTCAGAACCCTTTCTATGCCTGTTTAAAGCTAAGTTTTTCTTTGTGTTTGAGCCAATTCTTTGCATATCATAACTGATTCTATGACTTCATTAGCTTTTATCTCGTTTATGTTAAAAATCCTAATTCTTCTAGACTTCTATATATGGTTCAGTGTATCATCATGATTGTTCGTCTCTCTTTGCTTGAGTTTCTGTGATTACCTTGCTTTTAATGTGTTCTACTGAGTTTTCTTAGCCTAATTTAAGCTTATGACTATCTCGATTGATCAGACTTGCCTCTTTCTTCTGGCACTTGTTTAACCTGCCTGTTTACTATGTTTGAGCATTCCTGTCTATTTATATGATTGTGACTCTTGTTTGATTCTGTATTACATACTTAGGGTGGTTTGATTGACAGACTTTCCTTTAAACCCTCAATTTCTATTCAAATTGATTGATTCGCCTGTGGTACTTTATTCTTATTGTCTATTTCCTTAATTAGAATATTTTTTGAACCTAGCCTTAATTGTTTACCCTATTACTTAATGAACTATGATTCTTTCCTTAGTTGGTCGTGTACTGATTTTACTTTACCTTATATGTTATACATCTTACCGTTTGAGTTTTTGAAATCCTTTAACTTAAGGGAACCGTGTCTTAATTCCCACACTGATTGATTCTGACTTCTTTTATTACCATGCTATTGTGATTCTTACCATATTTTTCTACTCGTTTTTCATTTATAAAAGTCCTAGCTTTTCACAAATACACAGACACACACAGAGACTATTCTACATTCTCTCTTGTGCTCTTTCTCTCTTTCTCTATTTGCTCTACGACTGCTCTCTCATTCTGCACACTGTTGTTGCTCCATCTCTTTGCATTTTGCTATTCCTTACTATTCGACTAGTATGTCTCTAAGTTAGTTTTATAGTATCTATATAAAATATGCTCCAGTTCTTGTTTATTTACTTACTATTCCTTATGTGTTTTATCTTGTGGTTCTACTTCCTACCCTGTAATTAGCTTAACCCCATCATGTCTTTCCCTTTTGTGAGTTTGAACATGCATTTTTCTCCCCATGTGATTCCATGTACTGTTGAGGTCTTGTGTCGTTAGCATGCCCTGCTATCCCTCCCTTTTCTTTTAGTCTACTATGTCTCTTGGTCATTCTGTGACTCTGACATGCTTATTTGTTTATAGGTCAATGGTTCTTATCTTGGCCTGACCATTATTTCATGCTTTCATTCGTGTTTAACTTCCTTTGTTGTGAACCTGCCTCTCATGACACCTGAATGCTATAAGGTCTTGACTCTATTGATCTATGATGTTTTGTGACAACTATGAGAATCTGTAACTCTACTGATGATATCTAAGTAATTTGTCCCCAACTCTTTACCCCTGCTTGTGTGTGCTCTTTCATGAGTTCTTTACCTACTGGTTGTAGTCGTATTGCTCCTCTCTTTGATGAACTTTTTTACAAAATCCTTTGTTACTTTTCTAAAGTCATTTTCAAAAGTACTGATGTTTCAAACTACTCTTTTCAAACTCAAAAAAATTCTCTTTTAAACCCCTTCTGGCACTTCACACTACACTTAGACTCTAGGTTCTTCCCCCTTCGTGTGAGCACTGCCTTGAGTACCTCTGAGTACTCATTGAACTCTGACACACAAGGCTGGTAATTCCACGCTGCACTTGTTCAACTTTTGGCAATTTGCTTGGGTGCTGGTATTGGCCAGGGACCCATTGGGGCCCTAGGGAGCTATGTCGCACCCAGACCATGTAAGGCTGTGAAATTCGAAAGGAGTGAGGTTGGAAGATTGCGCAGGCTCCCGATAGAAGTAACTTCATATTTTCCTTTTGCTACTGTAATTCATTATTACTTGTTTGTAATAACTTGTAAACAGACCATAGGATCTATTTCCCTACGTGTGCAATATATATCCTAGTTAGGACATGCATCTCATGCGCTAGAAATCCTGTTTAGGTTCTTCATTCCAGCATGCATATTCATTTCATAAACATTGCTCCTCGTTAAAAACTGCAACAAGTAATAAAACTGACATTCTGATGCAGCATCTTCATAAGCATTGCATGTAAAAAACATGTCTATAGTGTCCTTACCCAGAATCCTAATCCAGGTCATGATGGCGCCCAACGACGGGGTTAGGCAAGACGATATGAATTACACTAAGTGTTACCCTTCCCATTTGATTAAACAAGTCAATATTTACCAATTTTTAAATAATTAAACATGATGATAGCTTGATATGGAAATAAAATCATAACACTACATGGCCAAAATAAGGCATATGTATGCCTATACAACCCAAAACCCAAAATATACACTACGCGTGTGCCAGGAACTAGTGTCACGAGTGTCATGGGCATACCAACGGAATATACAAAGGAAAGTAATATATACAAATCCACAGTCTGGATGAAATAGACGGGGGAAAATAACAAAAGTAAGTGAAACTCCATGGTGCTGCTGGGGAATCGCCAGAGGAAGCAGCTCGCCGTGAATTCAAGTCCACAAGCTCAGGATCTATCTCCGGTACAATAACCAGAAGCACCGGCCTCAAAACTTGTACAGTTAAGTACAGAAGTGCAGCATGAGTACATATTAAATAAATATGTACCCAGTGAGTATCCCGCCGAAACTCGAAGAAGTAGTGACGAGAGGTCGACTCGATACTCACTAAGGTCCTTCAGTAATAACATATGATAGAATATAATGAACTGAGGACCTCAATCTGATATAATGGACACCGGTACACCGTGCAACCAGACTATCTCCCGAACATAAATCTAGGCCAGCCTCTCTGTAGTATAAGTAGTAGCCGCAGGAATGAAATGCGCCGATTTGGTCAATCTATCCACAATGACCCAAACCGCGTCAACCTTCCGCAAAGTCCGAGGCAACCCAACCACGAAGTCCATGGTGATGCGCTCCCATTTCCACTCAGGAATGGGCAACTGCTGAAACAAGCGTCCTAGCCTCTGGTGCTCGTACTTGACCTGTTGACAATTGAGACACCTAGCCACATACTACACTATATCCTTCTTCATCCGCCTCCACCAGTAGTGCTGCTTCAAATCCCGGTACATCTTCGTCGCACTCGGATGAATAGAATACCAAGAACTATGGGCCTCTTCTAGAATTCTCTTCCTCAGGCCATCAATATTAGGAACACATAAACGGCCCTGGAGCCTCAAGAAACCATCCTCGCCCAAAGTATTCTCCTTGGCCCTGCCCTTGACCACCGTATCCCGAAGCTCTACAAGGAATGGATCATCAAACTGTCGAGCCTTAATCTCCCCCAGCAATGAAGACTGAGCAACTGCATGAGCCAAAACTCGACGAGGCTCCGAAAAGTCCAATCTCACAAGGCGATTGGCCAAGGACTGAATGTCTAAGGCTAAAGGTCTCTCCTCAGCTGCAATGTAGGCCAAACTACCCATACTCGTTGTCCTCCTGCTCAAAGTATCTGCTACTACATTCGCCTTGCCCGGGTGATACAAAATAGTGAGATCATAATCTTTTAACAACTCAAGCCATCTCCGCTGCCTCAAATTAAGGTTTCTCTGCTTGAATAAGTGCTTCAAACTACGGTGGTCAGTGTAGACCTCACATGACACACCATACAAATAGTGCCGCCAAATCTTCAAAGCATGAACAATCGCCGCCAACTCTAAATCGTGCACAGGATAATTCTTTTCATGAACCTTCAGTTGGCGCGAAGCATAAGCAATAACCCTGCCATCGTGCATCAACACACATCCCAACCCGACGACTGAAGTGTTGCAATACACGGTATACATCCCAGAACTGGAAGGCAACGTCAGAACTGGTGCTGAGGTCAAAGCTGACTTGAGCTTCTGAAATCTCGCCTCACACTCGTCGGACCACCGAAACGGGGCATTCTTCTAAGTCAATCTAGGCAATGGAGCTGCAATAGAAGAGATTCCTTCCACGAATCAGCGATAATAGCCTGCTAGGCCCAAAAAACTCCTGATCTCTGTAGCTGAGGTAGGACGCGGCCAACTCTGAACCGCCTCAATCTTCTGAGGATCAACCTTGATACCTTCTCCGGATACCGCATGCCCCAAAAATGCCAAAGAATCTAACCAGAACTCGCACTTGGAGAACTTAGCATACAATTTCTGTTCCCGCAAGGTCTGGAGCACAACTCTCAAATGTTGCTCATGCTCACCCAGGCTCCGCGAGTAAATCAAGATGTCATCAATGAAGACGATGAAGAAGGAATAAATATACGGCCTGAATAACCTATTCATCAAGTCCATGAACGTCGATGGGGCATTAGTTAAACCAAAGGACATCACTAGGAACTCATAATGGCCATATCTGGTACGAAATGCAGTCTTCAAAACATCTGAAGCCCGAATATTCAACTGATGATAACCCGATCTCAAATCAACCTTAGAAAACACATGAGCACCCTGCAACTCGTCAAATAAATCATCGATGCGCGGCAGAGGATACTTATTCTTAATAGTAACCTTATTCAGTGGAGGTAATCAATACACATCCGTATAGACCCATCTATCTTCTTCACAAATAGGACTAGAGCACGCCACGGCGACACACTCGGCCTGATGAACCCCTTAGCCAATAACTCCTCAAGTTGCTCCTTTAACTTTTTACTCCTTAGGAGCCATACGATACGAGGGAATTGAAATAGGCTGAGTATCTGGAGCTAAATCAATACAGAAATCAATATCTCGAAATGGAGGCATGCATGGAAGATCTGAAGGAAATACGTCTGAAAACGCTCGCACCACCGACACTGAATCAATGATCGAAGACTCGGTGGTGGTGCCCCGCACATAAGCAAGGTTAGACAAACAACCCTTCTCGACCATATGTCGAGCCTTCATGAAGGAAATGACTCGGCCGGAGGCACTAACTGAAGAACCTCTCCACTCTAGCCTAGGCGACTCAGGCATGACTAAAGTGACTGTCTTGGCATGGCAATCTAACATAGCATGGTAAGGAGATATCCAATCCATGCCTAGGATAACCTCAAAATCAATCATATCCAGCAATAAAAGATCTTCTCTGGTATCGAAACCGCAGAAAGTGATCACACAAGACCGGTAGACTCGGTCTACCACCACAGAATCGCCCACATTTGGCTGTGATTACGGCGTCTGAGGTCACTGCATCTGATATGGCCGGAATGGCATAAAATCTGGCTGAGGCTCCGGAAGACTGAACTCCCCCAGAGTGAACAGGAACTAACTGACCTCCTCCTGACTGGCCTCCTCCTCTAGGACGACCCCTGCAGACCTGTCCTCCACCTCGAGGTGGCCAGACTGCTGGTGCTGAACTCCTAGGCTGATAACTCTTCTGCACTGCCTTGCCCTGATACCTAGGACAATACCTCCACGTATGACCCGGATCCCCACACTCGAAGCAACCTCCTGTCACTACGGCCCACTGCCCGGAAGAGGAAGAACCCTGAATAGCCAGAGGGCGGTGTGAACCCTCTGATAAGGCACTGAAATAACAACTAGAGGATCTCTGATGACTGGAATAACCGCTGGGTGCACTATGGATGACTGGTGGACGATAGGAATGCTCTGGCTTGGCGCCGAACTGAGGCCTCACTGAACCACCTCAAGGGGGTAGTGGGGGTGCTGAATATGAAGGTCTGCTGGGCTGACCACCCCCGAACTGACCCCTGGTCCTAGCTGAAGCATCCCTGAACTCTCCTGAGAACCTGACCCTCTTGTCCCACTGACGCTGCTGACCCTGTTCCCTGCTCCTCAACCGATACCCCTCAATCCGTCGAGCTATCTCGACTAGAAGCTGGTAGGGGGTACCCATCTCCACCTCTCGGGCCATAGAGGCCCTAATACCTGGATGCAAGCCTGCCACAAACCGCCGCACCCACTCGACATCAGTAGGCAATATCATAAGGGCATGGCGAGATAACTCGAAAAACCTAGCCTCATAATCAGTCACTGACATCTGCCCCTGCTCTAGTCGCTCAAACTGACCCCGTAGCTCCTCCCTCTCAGAAGGTGGAATGTATCTGTCTAGAAATAGCTGAATGAACTGATCCCAAATGACAAGAGGAGAATCTGCTGGTCTGCTGAGAATATATGACTGCCACCACCTGCGAGCTCTGCCCTCTAACGGAAATGTGGTGAAATCCACTCCATGGGGCTCCTAAATCCTCATGTTGTGCAGTCTGTCCCTGCACCTATCAATAAAATCCTGAGCATCCTCACCCCGCTCACCCCCGAAGACTGGAGGGCGAAGTCAGGTCTATCTATCCAACATCTTCTGCTGGTCACCCTCTGCAACTGGCCTGGGCTCTGGGCTACTACTACGGGCTGAACCCCTCCCACGGGCGATGTGCCCCGGATATGACGTGCTGCTGCTGCCTGACCTGTGGCCTGAGGGGTAGGGGTTTTGACTCCCCCTCCCGCCTGAGAAGTAGCAGGGTCAGCTGTAAATAAACCAGCCTGGGACATAGTGTCCATGAATCTCAGCATACGGCCCATGACCTCCTGGAAGCCTGGCCCCGTCATGAAATCCACTGGAGCAGGTGCTACTGGAGGCACCTCATCCTGCTCCTCCATAATAGGGTCCTCTAGTGGTGCCACTGCTGTAGCTCTGGGACGCCCTCGTCCCCTACCTCGAGCAGGTGCTCTACCCCTACCTCTACCCCGACCTCGGGCGGCTGGGGCAGTGACATCTCCTGGACTAGGAACATCGGAAGCACGCGTCCTCACCATCTGTGAGAGAATATAAGAATAAGTTTGAGTACACATCATAGATTGCACGATAGGATATGAATAAAGGGAAGTTTCCTAACACCCCACAGCCTCTTCAAGATAAGTACAGACGTCTCTGTACCGATCCGCAAGACTCTACTGGGCCTTCATGTGACTCGTGAGACTTACGTGAACCTAGGGATATGATACCACATTGTCACGACCTAGAATCCTAATCCAGGTCGTGATGGCGCCCAACGACGGGGTTAGGCAAGCCAATATGAATTACACTAAGTGTTACTCTTCCCATTTGATTAAACAAGTCAATATTTACAAATTTTTAAACAATTAAACATGATGATAGCTTGATATGGAAATAAAAGCATAACTCTACATGGCCAAAATAAGGTATATGTATGCCTATACAACCCAAAACCCAAAATATACACTACGCGTGTGCCAGGAACTAGTGTCACTAGTGTCATGGGCATACTAACGGAATATACGAAGGAAAGTAATATATACAAATCCACCGTCTGGATGAAATAAATGGGGGAAAATAACAAAAGTAAGTGAAACTCCATGGTGCTGCTGGGGAATCGCCAGAGGAATAGCACACCGTGAAGTCAAGTCCACAAGCTCAGGATCTATCTCCGGTACAATAACCAGAAGCACCAGCCTCAGAACCTGTACAGTTAAGTACCGAAGTGCAGCATGAGTACATATTAAATAAATATGTACCTAGTGAGTATCCCGCCTAAACTCGAAGAAGTAGTGACGAGAGGCTGACTCGATACTCACTAAGGTCCATCAGTAATAACATATGATAGAATATAATGAAATACAATAGGCATGTCAGGATATAAGCAACAAGTACATATAAAGAGCAGAAATCCAAACAACTACTGAATTAAGCAATAATGCGCTTTCAAGGGTAAGACCACCTAAACGAAACCATAATCACCAAATCTTAGATCCGTTGTGGCGTACGGACCGCTCCCATAAGGTACCTTCTAAATTCGCCGTGGCGTACGGCCTGATCCCATATATATTTCAAGTACTTCTCAACACTGCCGTGGCGTACGACCCGATCCCATATATATCACAAATACTTCTCAACACTGTCGTGGCGTATGACCCGATCCCATATATATCACAAATACTTCTCAACACTGCCGTGGCATATGGCTCGATCCCATATATATCACAAATACTTCTCAACTCTGTCGTGGCGTACGGCCCATCCCATATATATTTCAAATACTTTTCAACTCTGCCATGGCGTATGGCCCGATCCCATATATATCACAAATACTTTTCATAACAAATTCCTTTCCATTCAACAATTTTCCATAAAGCCTCAGAGGAACAATACTATAGAAAACATAATCTCATAGTACATATGGTGTCACAATGAATCATAGAAAGCATTGCAAGGAAGCATATAAGGCATTACGAGGAAGCATATAAGGCATGATATGGGCCTAACTACCCGGACATAACAAGGATAGACGCTATGTACGGATTCTCGTCACTTGGCGCGTACGTAGCCCCCAAACAATTTACACATAGCATATACATCACCTGTGGGGACAATTCCCTTTTACAAGGTTAGAAAGGAGACTCACCTCGTGACGAATCTAGCCCTCGGACCATAATTGCGCCCGAAACTCCGAACTCTACACCCGAGGACTCGCAACTAACCAAAAGGTATACAATAATATCAATGGATGCACCATGCGGGAAATTATCCTAGTTATTCACTAAAATCGCTATTCTTGATGAATTTCTAAATTCCAACCTCGGTCCCGCATGTTCAAATTCCGAAAATTCTGGAAGGGATCACTCACCCATAGCCTAAGGATCATTAAGGTGTGATTTCTACTTGAATTCATGGCCTAAACAAGAAAAAAATCACAAAATCCCCAAGAACCCTAAAATTACTACCTAATTCTATGATTTTAGATAATTTAGTAGGGAATTTAACTAGGAATTAATGTTTGAAACTAATAAAACCATGGAATTTACTTAACTTAATAATAGTGGTGGAAGGTTCCTTGAAGAGCTCTCTAAAGACTGGAGGAGGAAGATAAAAATGGAGGAAATATGCTAAGTCCCGTATTTAATAAAACTTTCCAGGGATTCTTTCACTGCGATCGGGACAAGGGCCATGCGATCGCGAAGGCCAACTGGCCAGACCTCTGCGGTCGCGGCAGAGGTCTTGCGATCGCGAAGGCAAACTGGCCAGCCCTCTGCGATCGCGGCAGAGGTCCTGCGATCGCGAAGAGTAACTGTGCCCAGCCCTGGCCTGGCTCTATGCAATCGCGAGGACGGGGCTGCGATCGCGAAGGCATGGAGTCCAGCCTTCCGCGATCGCGAAGAAAAATCAGCAGCCCAGTCCAATTCCTTCTCCGCGATCGCGACCCACCTTCTGCGATCGCAGAGAAGGAAACCAGACAGCAAAAATCTAGTTTTTCCAACTTAGCTCCCGGGGGTCCAAAACTCACCCGAGCCCCTCGGGACCTCATCCAAAAGCACCGACAAGTCTGTATTCATGATACGGACTCACTCAAACTTCCGGAACGCAAAAAAAAACAACGTAACTCAGAATTCAATCCCCAAAACCAAATTGAATTATACTTAAGAACTTAAGATTTTGGAATTCATTACAATGCGCCGAACCGGCCTATACTATTCGGAATGATTTCAAATTTTGCAGACAAGTCATAAATAACATAACAGAACTATTCCCGGTCTCGGAATTTCATTCGGACCTCGGTAACATAAAATCACATTCCAAGCCATTTCTTACCAAATTTCACAGATAACTTAAATAACATATATTGAACCTGTTCCGGGCTCCGAAACCATAATACAGGCCCGGCAGCACAGTTTTCACACCGAGGTTCATTTTCATATGCCTTTATTATTTTTAGATTTTCTTTAAATATTCATTCCTCGGACTTAGGTCCTCAGAATTCGATTCCGGGCATATGCCCAAGTCCCATATTTTCCTACGGACCTCCCGGGACCGCCAGATCATGGGTCTGGGTCCGTTTACCAAAAATGCTGACCAAAGCCAACTTTATTCAATTAATTATCATAGATTCAACTCGTTATCATGTTTTCACAAAAAGTCTTCCCGGCTACGCGCCCGGGATGCGCACGCATATCAAGGTGAGATTAATGGAGGCTTTCGGGGCCTCAAAACACAGTCATAATTAAATTTACATAAGATGACCTGTTTTGGGTCATCACATATAGGATTTCACTTGTTCATGTGTGAATTAAACATCATGTTATTGAGGATTTCATTTTTTGTTTCGAGTTCTGTTTGTTGAAAACCTAATCAGCATATTTAATATAATAAGTCTCACTAAAATTTGTTATCATTTTCTCGCATATCATAAAATTAGGACTAAATCTGCATGCTCACGAATAGGCAATGTATACGACGCCTATGCAAACCTTAGGCCTAACACATATTAAAACCAAAACCAATTGTGCTTAGAAATAATCAGTCTCTTTTGAAATTCTTAAACTTTGCTACTTTTCACTCTTGTTCTTATCTCTTTTGAAGTTCACTCTACTTGCAAAATCACATAATCTTGAAGTCATGCACCTACTTCCTCTTTACTGAAGTTTTATCTGATTCCTATTTAAGTTGTTTTCCAAAATTACTGGGTTTCAGATTTAACTCACTCTGCTCAAAATCGTTCTATTTCTTAGAATCCCTGCTCTATATATTTTAAACTACTGTTCTTCCTGAAATAATTCACTCACTCTCCTTTTACTAAACTCCTATAAGCTACTGATTATTACCCCCATTTTGGATTATCGGATTTCAAAGTAAATCGTTCCGGTTCGAAATTACTATGTCTTATTTAAATCTTGTTTCACACCTGATTACTGATTTTCCAAAAGCTATCTGTCTCTTTTTACCGAAAACTTTAAAACGGTTATGCACTTTTACTTCTTGTTGCCGTCTCTAAGTTACTGCACTCTTAATCAGTCACCCTCTTAAACTACTAAGTCTTAACTGAATCTCCTGCTTCACCATTAAGTTTTTCAAAATATATCTTTTTTACCAGAACTATCGAAACTTAGTGTTTTAGCTCAAAACCTCTGTTTTAAATCCTGTCTTTAAGACTTTAGTTGTGCTTGAGATGTGCTACTTACATGCTTACTTGTGGAGGGATCTGTGAGCCTTTATTTTCCTTATGTGTTCCCATACATGTAGTCCTATTTGTTATGTATGTCGCTTAGCATTTTATCCTTTAAACCTAAGGGCTCATCCTAGTACTCACCTTGTAGGAGTAGTAGTCCTAAATACCCTCCAGGACTCATAGGACGGGACGGGTAATAGCACCCAATACGCTTTCCTGACCAACACGCGCATTTTAAAATAACCTTTACGGGGTGGGAAGGGTAGAATACGGATATGATGACCGGTGCGCTAATACCATGTGTAGCCGCTTCTTCGAGGTGTGACATACCGGGTATTGCATTGATGTGATCCGTATTACTTTAAACCTAGGATAATTTCTTCATTTTGTAACGTTATCAAAAACCTTTTTATAAAATTTATGCTTTTGTGTGAAATCCCCTCTTATCTGAGCCTTACTTGTTTGTTTGTCCAAATTCACAAAACTTCTTGGCTGGGACCCACAGTTGTGGATCTTGAGGGGTTCCCAAAACCTTCCCCTTGGGATGATTTCAAGCCCTTACCCAATCTCTGGTAACGCAAACTAGTTTATGAGTTATCAACTCTAGGAGCCCTAACGCACCATAAAAATCGTTAGGTGGCGACTCTTCCTTAAACCCTCTTCCTTTAAGGAGTTTTCCGAAATGTCATAAACTCGATCTCTCCGTACCTAACCCGTGCGATAGAAAAAGGGGGCGCGACAGACAACCTGAACCACTTTTTGCCTCCACCTCGAACTTATTAATTGAGCCCCCAATAGGGAATCCAGTCTGTCGCTATGCTCCTTCGGTGGGACTATAAGTATAACCAAGCTAAGTAATAAATTTTTCACTCTACACTTCTTGGCCTTTAGATGAAGAATGTAATTTTTACTTTTTGGAGAAATAAATCAAGAATATAGGCACCCCGTTCCTCATCCATTGGCTCCTCCAAAGGCTCAAATGAATCAATTTCCATGTCATCATCCAAACACAATCTTGAAATTGTATGGAATGATGACCAATACGCCCTAACTCTAAAATTGTATTACTCTTTATATATTCATATTTAAATGCACTATAATCTTCAAATATAACATTATTTGCTTCCTCGCATGGCTCTAGTGTACTTTTCTCAACATGGGCATCATCAACAAACGTATGCTCGAATGATCGATTCTCCACTTTCAGCTCCTCAATTTGGTGTATAAGCTCATTTTCAACTTCACGCAACTCATTACTATTTTGTTGGCTGTTAGACGCATCAACCTTTGCAATCAATTGAGCTCCCAAGTCGTGAATAACAGTGCCAAATATTTTGATATCTTGTCCCCGTTCAACTCTTCCTTCTATTAAGTCTTTTATCCCATCAGTAATTTTCTCACGTTGAGCCTCATATATTTCCAATCTTTCAGCTTGTTCCACCAGCCAAGTTTGACTCATAATCTCTTCTTTTTCAATTTTTTTTCTTGTTGGTACTCGCTCTCTTCATTCAATTCTTCCATATTGTCCTTCATTCTTGTGATTGCTGCCCTCATTCTTTTCATATCCTTTTTTAATTTCATCATGTTGCTCTGGTACTTGCCTCAGAATATCCCTAATATATGCATCATGTTCCATATCATGTATTTCATTACCTATATCAAACTCCCAAACATTGTTAGAAAGCTTATAATAAGGGCTCAGAGAAGGATGAAAGAATTAGGACAACCATCCCAAAGACCATCTTGACCACCACACATATTACAAATATTTCGCTCAAAGGATTGAAATTGTGCGCACAACTTGCTCCCGGGAATATTGAGACTATTTTCCATCAGTGGGGTCCTCCACATATGGACAAGGATCATCAAAATAAGAATAATCATCATTCGAAAAATTTACATTCCAAGATTCCATGTGAAAGTAAGTAAAAGAAAAACAATACTAACTAAATAAGAAAATTAAAAACATGAACAAAAATCAATTAAAAGCTTAACTTAGATAAACTATCAATAACTAAGTCCCCGGCAACGGCGCCAAAAACTTGTTGGTTCCCCAAATACACGCAAGTATACATGGTCGTCAAGTAATAAAGTGACTCGAAAGTCGGATGTCGAACACACAGAGACTTAGATTAACTGTTAACTAAGCTAACTAAAATCAATTTACTGTCCAAGATGGTCAAAAGTTTAACATTGCTATTAGAACTACTATTGCGAACTTTAAACATGTAACTAAGGGAGATATAGATTACAGGGTTGTGGTCGGTTTATCAATCCTATTGAGTTCGTAATTACACTTGTTAATACAAATTTTCTATGACTGTTAGTTGACGATCATTTATATAAAGAGCATGTTCCCACAACATTATCCATCTATCCATATTATATCAACCCTATATTCCTATGGTCTTGAATCTATCATGAACGAATATAATATAGTATTCAACTAAGCAATACTGTTAGGTATATTCCTATCTTAACCGCGAAATCTTTTCCCGAGCCACGGGTTCAGAAGCAAGCTCTCTCCAATTCTACTCTAATCTAAATACGGCTTTCCCAAGTAAACATAGATAGTAAATAGAACTCAATTGATGGCCAAACAATTAAGCAATTATGCACAGAATTAGAGAAACAACCAAAGATGATAACTCGAATTAACGACAATATAATTAATAAACTTCAATATTCATGACAACCACAACCCTAGAGCGTGAAGTTTAGATCCACATAGACATGGTAGCAAAACAACAAATCATCAAGAAAAAGTAAAGATTACTAAGTTTGATGGAAGAAAGATGGAATCTGATGAATTCCTTCCTCAACGGCGGTTCCGGGCTCTCCCTAGGTCTAATCTCGGTCTCCACCTCAAACAATGGTGTTTAATGACTATTTATATGTGTAGGAAAAAACCCTAGACGAAATAACCAAGTCCAAAACCAAAAAGGAGACAAAATAGCCTTTAAACCCCGAAACACGCGAACACCTCGCTGTAGACCTCGCTTCGCGAGCTATACCTCGCTGCAGACTTGGTGACGCGAGCTCTGCAGCTCGCTTTCCACTGTGCGCTGCAAAATCCTTCGTGATGCATGTTGCTGCTTCGTTTAAAATGCTGCCTTACAATTCCAATTTTTTTCTCATCTTCTTTGCTCAATTCACTATTTCATTTGAATTTCACTTTTTATCTTTCTTCTTTGCTCAATTATAATATTGTTTTAGAACAAACATTAAATATTTACTTTGCTCCAATTTCATCTCCCATGTGCCTACACATAAAATAAATCAATTAAGAACAAATAGAGTATATTTTAGCATTAAAGACCCAAAATGTAAAGTAAGTAATGCACTAAAAATATGTAATTATAGCCAAACATCATATTCCAAAGAATTTAGGGCTCTGCACATGAAGGCGACTAGGTTTAACCTGTCCGAAGATAATACCCTATTCAGAAAAACATTCGATGGACCACTTGCCATCTGTCTAGAACTAGGAGACACAGAATATTTTTTTACGGAATTTCATGAAGGCACCTGCGAAAACCATTCGAGGGCAGAACCGTTGGTTCGTAAGATAATCAGGGTTGGCTACTACTGGATCGACATGGAGAAAGATGCAAAAGAGTTCCTACAAAAATGCGAAGGTTGTTAGAGGAATGCGCCAATAATCCATCAGCTCGGGGAGCTACCACACTCGGTCTTGTCACCTTGACCATTCATGAAATGGGGAATGGACATCGTCGGTCCCCTGCCATGCGCACCCGGTAAGGCTCAATTTAAACTATTTATGGCTGACTATTTTTCTAAATGGATTGAATCTAAGGCATTTGAAAAAGATAGGGAAAAAGAAGTTATTGATTATATTTTAGACCACATAATATGTCGGTTCTGAATGCCAGCTGAGATCATATGTGACAACGGGAAGCAATTCATTGGTAGCAAGGTAAGCAAATTTTTCGAAGACCATAAGATCAAAAGGGTCTTATCAACACCCTATCACCCTTGTGGGAACGAGTAAGCAGAGTCTACAAAAAACATACTCCAGAACCTTAAGAAAAAATTGATCGATGCCAAAGGAAAATAGAAGGAAATTTTGCTCCAAGTCTTATGGGCATACCGTACGACCTCAAAGTCTAGCACCGGGGCCACCACGTTTTTGTTGGTCTACAATGCCGAAGCACTAATAATGGTCAAGTTGGGAGAATCGAGTCTCAGGTTTTGATACGCAACCAAAAAGTCAAATGGTGAGTCCATGAGCACAAGCCTGGAACTATTGGACAAAAGGCGTGAAGCAGCCCTTGTACGATTGGCCGCCCAAAAGCAACGGATCAAAAGGTATTATAACCAAAGAGCCAACCTTCAACACTTCAATGTCGGGGACTTGGTATTAAGAAAGGTGACACTGAACACCCGAATCCGAACAAAGGGAAGGTGGGACCGAATTGGGAAGGTCCATATCGAATTATTGAGATTACCGGTAAAGGTTCATGAAAACTCGAAGCATGGAATGGTGAGAAGCTACCAAACAACTAGAACGTGATCTACTTAAAATGATACTATTGTTAAGGTACGACCCCGTTCATTTTTGTAGACACACTCTCTCTCACACACACACACACACACACACACACACACACACACACACACATATATATATATATATATATATATATATATATATATATATATATATATATATATATTGTGAATTGTACTAACACTTGCAGGAACAACCAGAAGACGATGTCGTTGTTAGGACTGAAAGCACGTGTTGCACTCTTTTTCCCTTGAACCATTTTGGGTTGATGGTCATGTCAATAGTATCCGAGACCTCTCAACGATCAACCTTAAATATTGGGGGCCATCACCCTTGGATGATGATTTTTAGCAAGGAAGGAAACTTTGTGCTTGAACAGTCTGAGCTCGGTGGATAGGATTTACTATAAGGACCAAATGGTCAAATGAACCATTTCCGCATAGACCACCTAAGCCATACACGAAACTTCTACACAATTATAATCTTGTATATTACGCATATAAATGAAAGAAAGTTTCTACCTTGCAGATACATATTGTGTCTCTTAAGACAATTATATTTTATTCCTTAAATATATCGAGCCCAAGGGACGCCTCTATCCGATATAATAGATCTCCCCCACTCAAGGACTGTCTTCCGAAACAAATTCGGACGACTCAGAATGATAAAATCCATAGGCACAAGAGCCTATTAGGCAGCGCCTAAACTTAGAAGGCTACGGCCACCCCCACTCTGGGACTGTCATTCAAGACAAACTTGAACGGCTCAGGTTGTCAAAGCTCGGAGTACAAATCCTATTAGGTAGTACCTAAACATAAAAGGCTACGACCACTTTAGAAACGGCTCGGAGACGTCCGAAGCCCGTAATCAAAACATAAGGACTTCAAAATTCCAAACTGGTTCAAAAGTTACCCTCGGCAAAATTATAGTCTGAAAACATCTAAACAAGTATTTCTGGGAAAGCTTCAAGTCATACCAAGCCCCCACAAGTTTCAAACAAAATTGACATCGAGAACAGGTCTTGTTCGAACCTCCGATCAACAACTTACTACTATGTTTTATTCTGTGCTAAGGCATTAAAAATCCTTGCATTTGTAAAAGGGATGCTAACAATGATAGACTTGAAAATTGCCAAAAATGGGAAAAACCTTATATATACATTCCAAAATGTCTTTACAAAGGCGAATGAAAACATCCTCAACAAAATAAGAGTACAAATTGCAAAAACAAAACACAAAAAATCCTAAGGCGCCTACACATGATCTTTATAAGAACCCGCCTTTTCACCGGAGCCATCGGGACCTTCTCCATCTTCGGGTTCGCCGGAGCCCTCAGAGCCTTATTATCCCTCCGGTTCGGCAAACTTATTTGCTTCTACTTCGAGCCTTTTCGCCTCTGCAATCTCGGTCGACAGATCAAAACCTCGGGCATGGATTTCCACAAGGGTCTCTCTCCGAGATAACCGCTTCATGTACTCGAATGTGACTTTCATGCAGGCCTCAGAAGCCTCAACATTGGCCCTGTAATGGGCCACCATCTCTTAAGCATCAACCAAGGTTATCTCTGACTCAGACCTCGCTATTTCAAGATCCTTGCCAAGGGCATCTCATTCGGCAGCAACTGAGCCCAGTTGAGCTTCGAGGTCCTCGATCTGTCGAGCCTGTGCTTCAGCCTTCTCTTTTGCCACTCGGAGTTGGACCTCTATCAGTGCCAACTTCTCCCGGCATTCTCCTTCTCCGAAGCTAATCGGTCCATTTTTCCTTCCAAACATCGGCCATGTCTTAGACCTCGTTCATTTTAGCCCAGAGTTGGTCGATCTGGTCGATCGTTTACTGGACCTGCGAGGTTTGATCGATAGTCACCATAGCTATGTCATCATCGCCAACTTCAAAAATGTTTACCTGTTCCAATAAGTCGGCATGCTCCTTCTGAGCCACATCAACTCGGCCCGGAGATCCTTGACGGCCCTTTCGTGTTTCTCATTGAGAAGCTTGTACATATCTCTTTTCTCAGCAAGCTCCTTGGCCTCAGCCTCGAGCTGGTTCACCTCAGCCCAGTATCGAAGAAAGCTCTCATGGTGAAGTACCGAGACTTGCAAAAAGATGAAGGGAAGAAGACGTGAGAATTATCAAGAAACTATGTGATGACCCAAAAGGTCATCTTATGTAATTTAAGCTATATTTGTGTTTCGTGGCTCCGAGAGCCTCCGTTAGTCTCACCTCGATATGTGTGTGCAGCCCGGGCGTGTAGCCGGGAAGCTATTATGTGAAAAACTGACAAAAAAATGAGTTTTGATAATTAATAAATGAATATAGTTGACTTTGGTCAACATTTCTTGTAAACGGACCCGGACCCGTGATTCGACGGTCCCGGAGGATCCGTAGNCGGAATCGAATTCCGAGGTCCCAAGCCCGAGAAATGAATTTTTAAAAGAAATTATTTTCTGAAAATAATAAAGGAATATGAAAGTGAATAACTATGTGGAAACCTCGTTAGCGGGTCCGTATTGAGGTTTCGGAGCCTAGAACAGGTTTATTATATACTATTTGTCCTATCTGTGGAATTTGGGGTAAAACGGGCGTGAATTGAGTGGTTTCGGATAAAAAATGAGGTTTTGAGGTTTTAAAGAATTTGAAATGTGACTTGGAAAGTGATGTTATGTTCCCGAGGTCCGAATGAGATTCCGAGACCGGGAATAGTTCCGTGGTGTCATTTATAGCTTATCTGCAAAGTTTGAAGTCATTCCGAGCAGTTTAGGTCGGTTCGACGTATTGAAGTGAATTCTAGAATTTTAAAGTTCTTAAGATTTGATTAAATAATTTTGGGGTTTGATTTCGAGTTTCGCTTTTGTTTTTCGTGTTCCGAAAGTTAGCGCGAGTCCGCTTAGTGATTTAGGACTTGTTGGTATATTTGGACGGGGGCTCGAGTGGGCCCAGGTGCCTCCCGAACCCCGCGCGAGGCCAAAAACCAGCAGAAACCACTATTGGTGCACAGCAGTTGGTGTGACCGCAGGTGCGGTTGCCCAACCGCAGGTGCGGGACCGCCCCTGCGGTCCCAGCCTTGCAGGTGCGACTCTTCTCGTAGGTGCGACCCAGGCGCCGCAAGGGCGGCTCCGCAGGAGCAGCTTCCCTTCCGCAGGTGCGGCCCCTTCTGGGCTGGCCCAAGTCCGCAGGTACGATCCTTTTTCCGCACCTGCGGCTACCGCAGGTGCGAGTCCCCTTCCGCAGGTGCAAAAATTTCCGAGTTGATATATTAATTTCCAGAACAGTGTTTAGACGGTATTCTTTCAAATATACACGAACTCCTCTTTCTCCAAGCCCCTTAGGCATCCATTGAAGCTTCCTTTCACCAATACTTCGTGGGTTAGTGAATCCTAACTTGTTTTCTTCATTTTCCATTAATCTTTATTGAATAACTAAGCCTAAAACATGCAATTTAAGGTAGAAATTGGGGTAATTGGGTAGTGTTAGGTTTTTGGGATTTTTGGGTGATTCAACCCCAATTTGGGGTCGAATCTTAAAACAAATTGTATATTCTTAATCGTGGGGATATGGGTGATCGGGTTTTGGTCCGAACCTCGAGTTTCGACCACGTGGGCCCGGGGTCAAATTTTGGAATTTTAGGAAGAATGATTAGAAATGGGTAATTAGGCTATGGGTTTGAGTTATTGAGTCATTATTGATATACTTGAGTTGAATATGTCTAGATAATATCGTTTCGGAGCCGGATTATAAAGGAAAAGCGGTGTTAGAGGGTTGATCGTTCTATTTTGGACCCGAGGTAAGTGACTTGCCTAACTTCGGTGAGGGAATAGGTATTGTTTGCTACGTGTTTACTTGTTAATCATGTTCGTTGCATAGGTAGAGTGACGAGTACCTATGTGATGAGAGTCTAGCATGACCGTGAGTCTAACATGATAGCAATCGTAGCTTTTCTTCCATGTCTTTTATATTATGAAATTACCATTATTTGTATTAGTATGTTGTTGGTTGTGGTGAATGAATGAGACGTAAATTGTTGTTGAGGATGAATATTTGTTGTCAAAGATACTCTGTTGAGATTGGTATAGCTGAGACCCTTGCCGGGCAATTGTGTGTTTAATATTGATATGTACCCCCTCGTTGAGCATTATTGTCTTGCATTTCTATTATATTGAAATTTCCTTGCCATTGATATTTATACTGTTCTGGTAAGGAAGAGGGGTGATGTTATTGTTATGCACGAGGGGACATGCCGTGCCGGGTGTTGATATGGTTATATATGCACGAGGGGACATGCCGTGCCGATTGATGTTTATTATATACACACGAGGA
>ML281263.1:0-18800 GCA_005239495.1 Nicotiana undulata | reverse complement strand
CTTCTGATATTGCTGACGACGAACAAGAATAACAATTTAACCAACTCGAAGATGATGATGCCAAGTTATCTTCATCCCAATCTAGTCAAGAAGAACCTACAATTAATGTTCTCTCCAAAGAACAGGATCTTCTTCTTGAAATAATAAGCAATCTCCAAGACTCAGATCAAAAGAGGTATTATCTTGAACAATTCAAACAAGCTATAGATAAGCCCTCTACCTCTTCCTCTAGTGTCTTTTCAAATCATCCTCGAATTGCCAATACCTACAACATTACCGATATACTCGGTAGATTCCCTTCCCAGAAACCTAAAGCAGTAACCATCCAGGATCTCCAAACTGAAATCGCGTTTCTCAAAGAAGAAATTTGAGAGATTAAGGCTAACCAAGAACTAGATCATCTTGTTCTACAACAACTCTATACCAAAACAGGAGAGCCCAAACCAACCGAAGCAAAATCTGTTGAAAAGGAAGTTTTTGTCAACCACCTCTCCAGAATTTCTATAAGAAAATGGCACATGAGAGTCATCCTAATTATCAATAATCCTTTACCTTAGATATTATTATACCGGTGCAGATCTCAATTGCATACAAGAAGGACTTATTCCAACCAAATTCTTTGAAAAAAACAAAGAAGGTCTTAGGGCTGCCAACGGGGATAAACTAGGAATTAAGTTCAAACTATCCAATGTCGAAGTTAGATCCTCAGTAGATAATTCTCCATTGTCAGTCTCAAATTCTTTTGTATTAGTAAAAGATATTACTAATCCAGTTATATTAGGTACTCCCTTCATCGAGGAACTCATACCTTTTATGGTAACAAAACAAGGTATTATAATCGAACGGGTAGGAAGTAGAACCTTTCTTCCTTTTGATAGACCACCAATGGTAAAACTCTTGTCTACCATAAACAGTAAACAAGCACAGATCAATTTTCTAAAAGAAGAAGTGGCTTTCCAAAGGATGCAACAACAACTTCAAGATTCCTCTCTACAAGAGAAAATAAAGACTTTGGAAAACAAAGTCGAAAGCGAACTTTGTGCTGATTTACCTACAGCCTTTTGGAATCGCAAGAAACACATTGTGAAGCTCCCTTACGAACCTGACTTTGATGAAAAAACCATCCCCACAAAGGCTCGTCCTATCCAGATGAACCATGAGCTAACAATTCACTGTCAAACAGAAATCAATGACCTCCTTGAAAAACGCATCATCTCTCCAAGTAAATCTCCTTGGAGCTGTGCTGCCTTTTATGTCAATAAAAATTCCGAGAATTAACGAGGTGTCTCTCGGTTAGTCATAAATTATAAACCTTTGAACAAAGCACTTCGTTTGATTAGATATCCTATCCCAAACAAGAAGGATTTACTTCAGCGACTTTATGCTGCAACTATCTTTTCAAAATTTGATTTAAAATCAGGATCTTGGAAAATTCAAGTAGATCCTAAGGATAGATATAAAACTGCTTTTACTGTACCATTTGGGCAATACGAATGGAATGTAATGCCATTTGGTTTAAAAAATGCCCCTTCCGAATTTCAAAGGATAATGAATGACATTTTTAATCCTTTTTCACAATTTATTATTGTTTATATTGATGATGTTCTAGTTTTTTCTACTAGTATAGATCAACATTTTAAACATCTAAGAGTTTTCTTTAACGTTATCAAGGAAAATGGTTTAGTTTTATCAAAAACTAAATACAGTCTTTTCCAAATCAACATCCGCTTTCTTGGTCATAATATCGAGCAAGGAACTATTGTCCCAATTCAAAGATCCATACAATTTGCTGACAAATTTCCGGACCAAATCCTGGATAAAACCCAACTCCAAAGATTTTTAGGCTGTGTTAATTACGTATCAGATTTTATCCCAAGTCTTAGCAGTTTGCTAAAACCTCTGCACGACAGGTTGAAAAAACCTCCACCTCCGTGGACTTCTGTCCACACCAATATTATCAAGGAAATCAAATTGAAAGTCAAGGACCTTCCTTGCCTATCTCTTCCTGACCCTTCTGCATTTAAAATAGTTGAAACTGATGCATCAGATATTGGTTATGGTGGCATTTTAAGACAGAAAAGGGGTAACAAGGAACAAATTGTTGCATTTGCATCAAAACATTGGAATAATTCCCAACAAAATTATCCTACAATTAAAAAAGAGATTTTAGCAATTGTTTTATGCATTTCTAAATTTCAAGCTGATTTGTTAAATCAATAATTTTTGCTAAGAATTGATTGTAAAACAGCGAAATCCGTTTTACAAAAAGATGTGGAAAATCTTGCTTCTAAACATATATTTGCTAGATGGCAAGCTATTTTATCTATTTTCGATTTTGATATAGAATATATCAAAGGGAGCTCAAACTGTATTCCAGATTTTCTTACTAGAGAATTCTCGCAGGGTAGATAAAATGCCAAGAAAAAAGAAAAAAGAAGTCTCAGGTTCTCCAATACCTGCTCTTCCCCCACCTGACCAAAATATTACTGAGGCAGTACCCAAACAGTCTGCTACAGATGTTGTTTCAAAATAACACACCATTTCAGTTGCCTCCAAGCAACTATAAAAAAACACAGTTGCAACAAACCAGCCCAAGTACAAAAAACCATTAGACTACGCCATGAGCGTAGTCCCCCAAATTCATATGATAGAAAGTTTAGTACCCATCTCAATTTCCAATCCAAAAAGCTGGGCAGACCTAGTTGAGGAAGAAGAATCCCAACAAGCCCAAACCCAACTAGCACAAACCATGACTTCTCCTTGGACAGAAGAAGAATTCATGCAATGGCGCCAACTCATGGCAATCAATGATCAGAGAACCATGCCTGGCCCGTTTAAAAAACAACTGAGAGATCAGTATCAATTGTACAAAAATTTTTGTTCTAAAGCGGCGGCACAAAGCCACGCATCTTCTTCAAATACCGTGGTGGCCCAAAGCCACATGGCTTCTTCAAATCCTGTGGCTGCTAAAAGCACCACACAAAGATTATTGGAGGCTACAAGCCCCATTGCAGGTACTGGATGTCCATCCACCATCCAAGAATTCACATTTAATCAGGCACTTTCTTCACCAGTGCCACAACCTATTTCTCCAAAAAGAAGCTCCTCCTCCGATGAGACTACTTATATTAAGAATGAAAGTGTCTACCCACTCACCCAAGTTGAACCAGAATTCTGGCATTCCAATCCCCAGGAGGTAGCTAAGAAACTACTTAGCCCTTCAGCCAATTTTATTCAACATACCCACAAACACACTCAAAAATACTATGGGTTTATTCTCACAGATACCCAATCCTGTTTGTTTAAACCCCATAAAGACAAACAAACTCAATCATATGTCACTCATACTACGGTGTGGATTAACAAAGTAATCTCACCAAAAGAATGGGGAACCCACCCAGCCACATACAAAAAGCTTTCTCAGCCTTTTGATCCGCAATTTTACAATTACTATGACTACCAGACAGCATGGATGAATGCTTTCACCTTCCAAAACTAATTTGGAAAGCATTCGTGGTTCATCCTTTGGGGTAAACAATTGGCATGTGACTTCCCTCAGTGGTTTATACATCAATGGTGGCCTGCATATGGTCATAGAGCTGAAATTCTCCCAGCACCGGTGAAGGAAGGTTATGACTATTTCTGCCACAGATTTTATAGTGAGCAGCAGATACCCATCCTCCTCCAATTTTCTCATAGATTTCATATCCCATGGATATACTCTCAGAATTTTTCCTTCCACAAGCCAGAAGGACATAAAGGGCTGCCATGGTTAGCCCTCCAAGGTCACTCCAAGTGGTACAAAATGTGGGATTCCTCCGACGCCTATGTACCAGCAGTGGAGAAATGGTTCCTGTCTCATCCGCAGTATTTAGCAATAACAGATGCTTCCCAAATACTATTTCTCCAACAAAAGTCCATTGCGAACGCACAGTTAGCCGGTTCCAGCAGCATGCTTGACTTCATTCAGCAAATGGAAAAAATTCTTGATTCTCTGAAGAGTCAAGTTACGGGTCAACAGAACCAAGCATCTTCGTCTGACAAATCATCATCATCATCATCAGAAGAAGAAGACCCTGATCTAATTTTTCCCTGATTTAATTTTCTGGAAAAAAAATTCATCAGAAATTATATCAGCATGATGACGCATTGACATCACAGCTGACATCATCCATGACATCAGCTTCCATTTACTCCTAATGACATCATAGATGACATTAGAAAATACTATGTAATTTTTACATTTTTTGCTATAAATAGCACCCCATATCACTTGTAAGGGACACCTTACACACTACCACTTGAGAAAGAACTCTCTCCTCTCTCCCTCTAGAATTGGTTAGAGCTCTCTCCCTAATATATTATAATTTTTGAACTTGTGTATCAATTTTTGCATTTTCAATAATCAATCAAGTTCTTATTTACTTCAATCTTGCTTATTTGATTTATGCATTATGGTCGGTTATACCGCCTAAATTAAATTATCGCATTTAATTTACATGGTTGGCTCTGCCCCATAAATTTATTTACTTGCACTCTGATTAACTTTATTTTGCAGGTTTAATTTTTATATTAGTATTAGCTTCCTGTCCTTATATTTATTTATTTTTCCCCTATGTATATATATATATATATATATACATATATTCCTATTGGTTTCATTTTTTTGATAATATTGATGAAGTTATGAGAAATGCAGTTTAATTGTTTTATGATTGTTGAGGTTTTCATGGCTATTTGGTTTCGTTGATTATTGCCAATTGTTGTTGCAAGTGTGTTAAAAGTGTTGGATGTTCTCTTGATTCTATCATGGTATATAAAGATTGAGTTGGGTTGACAGTGTTACGATGTTTACATATATTCTGGTTGGTTTTATTGTGGAATGATTGTGATGACCCAAAAGGTCATCCCTTATCTTATATGTCAAAACGGTATTCCGAGACTTTGAAAGCCTCCTTTTATCTCACCTCGTTTTGCGCGCGTAGCCCGGACGTATAGCCAGGAAGCTTTTATAAGAAAACTTAGAAAAATGCTAAATTTGCCTTTAAAATAGAATTTAAGTTGACTTTGGTCAATATTTTGGGTAAACGGATCCGGACCCGTAATTTGACAGTCCCGGAGGGTCAGTAGAAAAATATGGGACTTGGGAATATGCCCGAAATCGAATTCCGAGGTCCAAGCCTGAGAAATGAATTTTTGAAAGAAATTATTTTTCCGAAAATATAAGAGATTTTAGGAATTTGATTATATTTGAAATTTATGGTATTGGGCCTGTATTTTGGTTCCGGAGCGTCGTACAGGTTCAATATGATAATTATGATATGTCTGTAAAATTTGGTAAGAAATGGAAGTCGTTTGATGTGATTCGGACCCGTAATTGTGAAATTTGATACTTTGAAAGTTTTGAGATTTTTCTTTGATTTCTATGCTAAATTCATTGTTTAAGATGTTATTGGCGATTTGATCGCACGAGTAAGTCCGTAGGATATTTTTGAGGTTGTGTACATGTTTGGTTTGGAGCCCCGAGGGCTTGGGTGAGTTTTGGATAGGTGTCGAAGTGGTTAAGACTTAGAAAATCTGGAATTTTAGCTATTTGCTGGTGTCTGAACTTTTACTCTATGCGAACGCACAACACAAAGTGGGAGGGGGAAGATTTACACTGTGCGAACGTACAGACCTGGGTGCGAACGCGGAGCTTTGAAAGTGTACTCTACGCGAACGCACCAGGTCCTTCGCGATCGCATAGCATAGGAAGGGGCTGGGGGATGGGCAGCATTTTACCTTGTGCGAACGCGGCCACTGGCTCGCGAACGCGTAGGTCAGGGAAGTGGTCCCTATGCGAACGCGACCTGTAGCTCGCGAACGCATAGGCCAGGGCAGTTAAACCTATGCGAACGCGGCCAAGGGCACGGGAAAGCATAGAGTAATGGCCCAGTCTCTTAAAAACAGTAATTAAAAACGGGATTTCTTCAAAACTTCATAACTCTTTCTCTAAAATTCAAACTTGGGCGGTTTTTGAAGAGGGATTTCACTACAAAATCATAGGTATGTGTTCTTAAACTTGTTTTCTTGAATTTCCATTCACACCCATTAGATTTCTAGGCCTAAATTATGTTCTTAAGGGTAGAAAATTAGGGATTTGGGTAGAGTTAGGGCTTTTTGAATAATTGGAATTTAGACCTTATTTTGTGGTCGGATTCTGAAACTAATTACATATTCAGGCTCGTGGGTGAATGGGTGATCGGGTTTTGGTCCGAACCTCGTGTTTTGACCAAGCGGGCCCGAGGTTGATTTTTTACTTTTTGGGAAGAATGCTAGAAAACCTATAATTAAGCACTGGAATTGAATTATTTAGCGTTTATTGATGTTATTAAGTCAATTATATCTAGATACAATTGATTAGGAGTCAAATTAGGGTGTACTCTACTGTCTTAAACTGTTTGATACTGTTATGTTAGTCTAATTCTATACCCCACTATATCCCCAGTTCCCTGAACCCCTTAGGAACTTCTGATTGTATACCTATGCATAATTCTGCCTGCTACACGCTTGCCCTCACATGCTCTGTATTTGTCCCTCAAACCCCGTCACCGCTGCTTGTGATTGCTGGAATGTTCTTGGTCCTTTGTATGATGCTGGACTTGTTTGGTCCTGAGGTTGGTGTTTATGCTCTTTCAAATTGTTTCCTCAGTTAAACTTTTGTTATGAAATCATTTCAATCAAACCTCCTTTTTTCAAAACTGTTTCCTACTCAACCTTCTTTCAAAACTATGTCAAGCACTCTCACTCAACTCTTAGACCCCTTAAGTTCTGCCCCCTTTGTGTGAGCATTGCTTTGGGACCCCCTGAGCTCCCTCTGAACTTTGATACACTAAGGCTGGCCATTCCACACTGCACTTACTCTACCTTGGCAATGAAATCTGAGTGCGAGCACTGCCCAGGATCCCTTGAGGTCTTTAGGGAACTCTGACACACCCGAATTATGAGAAAGGCTGTGAAATATCTTGGCATTGAGGACATGGAGATCTGGGCATATACTGTAGGATCCCTATAGTTAACTTCTTATTTTCTTTTATTTCAGTTATGTAATCCATATCCGATGGCCTGTAATAATTATTTGTAAAACAACTCTGGGGTTGGATAGTGAAAAAGGGTAGGTACTATGTATGCGGTAGTATAGTCAATGGTAGAAATCATGCTCATAGGTCTACTTTTCTTCTGTGCGCAATAGCAGCCATGATTAGGTATAATATATGCCAAGCATGCCATGCATTAGATATCATGTTCCCTAGGATCCATATATGTACTGTTTTTTAGCATCTCATCATCACTTAGAAACCCTATCTCTAAGGTAAATAACGACATAAAAATAAACTAATGTGATTCTGTCCTATGTGCATCTTACATGTCCTGAAAACATTCAGAAATTTTGTTCTAGATAAATGTGTTAACATCAGTGGTCATTCATGCAATCATCATGCTACACACTTAGAAATCCTGTCTAGGTAAAACAACATTAAAATAAAATGTCATTTCTGCCTATTCTGAAACTGTGCATAACGTGGTATGCATTTAAAAATCCTGTTTCAAGTTATTCTGCATGTTCCTGCATTAGAAATCATGTTCTAGGATCACACTTAGAAATCACACTTAGTCTAATTACTGAGTATGAAACAGTTCACTTTGTTCTAATAACTAGTAATAAATTCCTATGTATTCTGCAACATTGCATGCTTTTTTTTTTTTGAATATAACAACCTGAAACTGTCAACAACTCTGAACAACTATTGCATATCCTCCCACGCCTAGGCAAGCCTTAGGTAATCAACCTTAAAAAATAAAAACTGGGACTGTCTTTTTATGATCAATACCAGCATGCTTAAAACTAGTAGGCAAAACTGATTAGGACTTCCTCTCCGAGTTATGCAATAAAATTTGTCTCTGTTGTTATCACTTAGATACCATGCTTAGGATCTGAATTTGAATCTGGACCTTAACTGTGTATGAGTCATGTTGTTTATGTGTATTATTTGTGGAGGTATACCTGAGCCTTCTATTTGTTTTCCATGCTCCCTTAATTGAAGTCCTATCTGTTTTCTTATACGTCTCTTTAGTATTTTACCTTTAAAACTTAAGGGTCCGCCTAGAACCTCCTTTATAGGATAGAAGTCCTAAACTCCTCCAGGACTAATAGGAAGGGATGGGTAACAACATGTAATAGAGGTCGAGACCAACACTCGCTTTAATTACCTTCACGNTAAACATTTTCAAACTTGTAACTTATATGTGCCTAGGCTATGAACATTTCCAAATCCCCTATTATTTGGGCCTTAATTGTTTACTTGCTAATCGTACAAATTCACAAAAGCTATTTGGCCGGGAACCACACTTGTGGATCCTGAGGGGTGCCTAACACCTTCCCCTTAGGATAATTTCAAACCCTTTCCCTGTCTCTGGTTATCAAACTTAGTTGTAAATGAACCCCAATAGGTGCCCTGACGCACCTTAAAATCGTTAGGTGGCGACTCTTCAAATAAATAAACCCCTTTCCCAAAAGGAATGAGTTGTACCAACCAATGTCATTAAACCCTTTTAAACCGGGCCCCGAAAGGAGTGCTTGGGGAAAAAGGAGGCGCGACAACAGGTTGTTTTGGTTGTTGTGTCCCAGCCTCGTCACTACTTCGCCGAGGTTAGGCTCGACACTTACTCGGTACATGGGTCAGTTGTACTGATGATACACTATGCACACTTTTGTTGTGCAGATCCCAGTACAGGACCCTACGGACCTTAGAGAGAAGAGGCTGCCTTCAATCTACGTGGAGACACCGAGCTAGTCCTGTTGACGTCCGCAGGCCTTGGCGTTCCCTCCCATTTCTTTTGTATTTTGTTCTAGATATTTCAGAAACAGATGTACTTATTTCATTCAGACCATTATATGTATTATTCATAGACAGTCTGTGAGTTTGTGACTCCAAAATTCTGGGATTGGTATTGTGAAACCTCGTAAAGGCATTAAATTGAGTTAATATATTTTGCTTCAATTGTATTTCATTTATGTTAGCGTTGTATTTCACCTGTTATGGAATAATAATAAAGGAATAAGGTTAATTAAACATTCACGTTGGCTTGCCTAGCGGGTTCAACGTTAGGCGCCATCACGGGCTCGACGGTGAGAATTTTGGGTCGTGACAATGATTTTGGTTAAAGATTACGAGCTATACTGTTTTCTGTTTGCAATTGTTGAAATAAAAGGGTTGTGAAAGACTTGGCCTGAAATGTGAAAGTTTTGATGAATAAACAAAAATTGATTGTGATAAGGGGGTTGTGATAAAAAGGTTGTGATAAGGGGGTTGTGATAAGGACGGATAATTGATAGTGATAAGGGTGGATAAATAATTGTGATAAGGGTGGACAGGTGGGATCGGGTTGCACGCCGCAACAAGACAGTGATAAGGGAGTATAATTATGTTTTACTGATTTTATTATAAAGAGTTGGAAGTTTATTGTTTTACTCTACGGTTTTTCTCATATTCTGCACATACAATTATTTTAAAGTAAAGTTTGGAAATTCGGAAACCTGTGTGAGATCTTGGTGATAGTTGAGGCCTGGAATAGGCGACTGAGTTATTATATTTATTGTTTCAGTTATATTTTTCTTGTTCGTGTAGAATTGTTTTATTGCGTTATTGTATATGTTATTGTCACAGGTTATATGTTGTTAATGCCCCGTCGTAGCCTCGTCACTACTTCGTCGAGGTTAGCCTTGACACTCACTCAGTACATGGGGTCGGTTGTACTGATACTACACTCTGCACTCTTTTGTGCAAATCCAGGTACCGGCCAGCAGTAGAGATATTTAGAGCTGCTACATATTTCTTTTTCGTAGACACGAGGTATATCTGTCGGCGTTCGCAGATCCCGAGAGTCTTCTCTATAATATTGAGAACTATTGTTTTATTTGATTCAGAACAGTTACACATTATTTCTTTCAGCCCATTATTTGTAGTATTCTTTAGTAGTTCGTGAGTTGTGACACCAGACTCTGGGGTAGTTTTTGGATTTATCTATATAATTAGTTCATGGCTCGGTTTAGTTAATTGTTTATTATTTTATATGGTGAATTACTTATTTAAAGCCATTAGATTAAGTATTAATTTAAAATTATTTTATCCTGTTCAAATGGTTAATTAAAGAAAATAGTTAAGCGAACTCTAACATTGACTTGCCTAGCAAGTGTGGTGTTAGAAGCCATCACGATCTCTAAGGTTGGGAATTTGGGTAGTGACAATTAAAACGTTTAAAAAAATAAAAAGAAGATAAATGTTATAATTTAGAGGGTAAAATAGGCATTTGGCAATCTTAAATTTGAAAAATCTAGTTGAGTGACTTTCTGAGTGCAATAGACATAGTTCAATGATTTTATTGTTACAAACGAAAATAAAATGACTTTAGGAGATAATTTGAGATAGTTGAGTGACCATTTGAGTAATGAACTCCCTTTTTCTAAGTCCAAAAGATTTATGAAAGATCTAATCGAATAGAGATTTCACAGTAAGCATAAAATGTTGTTACAACTTACAACTAATATTTAACTTACGAGCACTGTATGTTCCTTTCAAGAATTTCTATTATTATTTTCTTCAACTTTCCTCACAGGTTGTTACTACTTTGAGCATCAGAACATAGCTAGCGCAAATTTTGTTTACGCTCATTATTAATACTCTTTTTAAATAAATTCAAATGTTTTGGAAATTAAAAAGTGTATTCAAAGAATATACTTGTTTGCTGATGTAAATAGTTGAAACCAAGGGGAAAAGGTGACTTCTTTCCATCCAAGAGGCAAAGCTACCTAATGCATGTGCTAGTAAGAGCCTAAGAGGTAACACAACCCGACAAAACAATCAAGGTTATAGTCGAGGTCACTCAAGCTGACCTGGGTACCGGCCACCACATGAACTGTAAGAATATGCCAATTAGATGCTAGCTAATGTTTGGGTCCAATTTTACTTTACTTTTGTATTTATATTTTGTTTAGCCCAATGTTACAATTAGCCCTGTGATAGTTAGTAATTCATTGTATTTTTGTATTTTTCTGGGTCATTATAAATAGTGAACCCCACTTTTGTAATAACAACAATCTGATTCATTTTCTTAATACATAGAAGACACAAAGTCTCGAATCTTCTAGCTTTCTAAACATGGTGTAAACCCTAGAATCTCCCCTTCTTCGTTTTTTCACGTTTACATGGTATTAGAGCTAAGATCCGTATAAATCTCATGTTGTGATTTCGATCGATGCTACATTCGTCGTTTCTCATCGAGGTTTTTGTACTTCCTCTGATTTTTTATTTCATTCAACGTCCGTGGCTTGGTGTTGGGTTCTATCTTCGATTCTTCGCCTGAGTTCTCCAGTATTTGTGTTCTCTCGTCTACTCCAGTCCATTACAGCGGTGAATCTTTTCTTTTAGACGATTTCAAGGATTTCGACTGAAATTAGGGTTTTCTCATATCAGAGTTTTATGGCGGATGTTGAAGTGTTTTTTGTTTGAAGGTTGTAACTCTTTTCGATTGCGAAAGAGATTGGTAACGTCAACTCCACTTATCATTACATGTTCATATTTTCTACTTGCATGACCCAGGTTTTCTATCTAGTTGATTGTTAATATGATAACATGACTAATGGAACTTCTGATATACCCTCAACTTCTATAACGTCTCGCACTTCTTTCCATAAGGATGACTATACTCATCTATGTCATCCTCTTTATGTGAGCCTATCAGATGTTCTAGGGACCTCGTTGGTCTCCACCCCATTCGATGGAACTAGGTATGATAGCGGGAGGCTTAGTATCCTTGTTGCCCTGTCCATTAGAAACAAATTAGATTTTATCAATGGAAATTCCTAGAAGCCTTCACCTACCTCCCCTCTTGCAAGACAATGGCAAAGGTGCAATGACCTTTTCATCTCTTGGTTGGTCAACTCCTTGTCTTAGGAAATCTCTTGTAGTGTGGAGTACTCAGAGTTTGCTAGGGAAATTTGGAACGAGTTAGAAAAAGGTATGGTAAGGCCGATGGGGTTGGAGTGTTTGAACTTAAACAAAAATTAGCACACATTTTCCAAGGGTCTCTTGATATAGTCTCATATCTTAATAAAATCAAACAACTATGGGATGAAATAGCTCCATATCTGCTGGTTGAGCTAGGCTGTGTTCTTGTGGGGCCAAGTCTACAGAGGATGAGGAATATAGGGTCTATCAGTTTTTGATGGGTCTGAATGATACATATGTTCAAACCAGGAGTAACATTCTGATGATGAAGCCTCTTCCTTCAGTTATGATTGTGTATAGCATCCTGCTATCTGCTGAGAAGCAGAGGAATATATCTGCTAGGACTCAATTTCCTTCTACCTCTTCCTTCTTTAATGTTGAGGTCTCCAAACAGGGTTATCCTTCTAAGGTGAACTTTGACACATCTAAACCCAATATCACCTACAAATAATGTAAAAAAAACCTAGTCATACTATAGACAAATGCTACAAACTCCATGGTAATCCTCCAAACTTTAAGTTTACTAGATCTCCTAACCTTAGAAAGATTGCTGCACATGTTAATCTTACCAGCCCGACTGAATCTGGGATTGGTGACACCTCTACTGAGCATGATAATGTTCAACAGTCTGAAGAGATGTTTGTTATCCCTAGGCTTACCAAGGATAAATACTCTCAATTGATGTTGTTACTTCAACAATCAGATTTCTCTACTTCTCCATCTGCTTCAAATTTGATGGGATCAGCCAATTTTGCAGGTGAGTTAATTCCCCCTGGTGTATCTTATGGTGCATGTATGCTGACCAAAGTGGATGGTATAGTGTGGATCATAGAATCTGGGTCTTCTGACCATATGACTTCCACTAGGAATTTACTTTTTAATGTTCAAACCTTGCCCGTCCCATACCTTGTTTCTCTTCCAAATGGGCATAAGGTCAAAGTTACCAGTATTGGTTCATTTGCCTTATTGCTTGATTTAATATTGCACAATGTGCTTTATGTTCCTAGTATTCAGTACAATCTTATTTCTGTCCACAAAATACTCTCTTATTGTGATGACCTTGTACAGTTTACCAAGGTTGCTTGTAGTTTACAGGACCCTTCAGTAAGGAAGCCAGTGATACTTGGTAATCTGGACAATGGCCTCTACAAGCTATTTCAGTCTGTCATTGCTCCTAACCCAGAATTTTCTTCTCGTGTTCCCTCTGCTGTTTCAAATGTTTCTTGTTCTAATTCTGTTGTTCATGCTAGTGTATCTGATGAATGTTCCTCTGCAAATATCATGTCGGCTATTGATAATATGAATAAAGCTGAGGTTGTTTGGCATTACAGACTTGGACATTTTTCTTTCCCTAAACTGAAAACTATATCTGCTATAAATTGTAAATTTCCTCTTAAACAATCCTTTGGTTGTCCTATCTGCACTTTAGCCAGGAAAACTAGGTTACCTTTTCCAGAAAGTAGCATAAAGTCCACTCATACCTTCTAATTAATTCACATAGATACTTGGGGACCTTATCCCACACCCATTTATAATGGTTCCAAGTACTTCTTGACCATTGTTGATGATTATTCTAGGGCCACTTGGAACCATCTTATGGGATCCAAGAGTAATGCTTTTGACTTTCTCAAGGCTTTCATTGCAATGGTTGAAACACAATTCCAAACTAAAGTTCAGGCGGTCAGAAGTGATAATGCCTTTGAATTAGGTTCCAGTATTTCAGGTTCTCATTTTTTTTCTGAGAAAGGCATCCAACATCAGACTTCCTGCCCACACACTCCCCAACAAAATGGAGTGGTGGCAAGGAAGCACAGGCATTTGCTTGAAACTGCCATGCTCTATTATTTCAATCCCATCTTCCCATCAGGTTCTGGGGAGACTGCCTCCTCAATGTAACCTACTTGATCAATAGGTTTCCTTCTCCTCTCCTTAATCGCAAAAGTTCCTACGAATTTTTATATGGTTGTGCTCCTTCTTACTCTCACCTTAAAAGCTTTTGGATGTTTGTGTTAATCTACTATATCTATGTTGCACAAGGAGAAATTCTCTCCTAGATCTATTCCCCGTGTGTTTGTAGGTTATCCTTTTGCTAAGAAAGGCTATAATATCTATAGTCTGATTTCCAAAACCTGCTTCACCTCTAGGGATGTCATTTTCCTGGAACATATTTTTCCATTCTTTAAAACCTCCAATCAATCTTCTCACATTCATTCTCTTTTTTCTTGTTTTGATATTGTTCACTCTATTTCCCCTTGTCCCTCATCTCCTCCTCCACATGTTTCTTCCTCAGCTTCTGGTCCTCCTTCTCCTGCTTCACCTCATGTTACTTCACCTCCCGTTTCTGCTTCTTCCTTGCCTGTTTTGAGAAGATCCTCTAAACCCCATAACCCTCATAGTTATCTCAACAGCTATGTTTGTCAGTCTTCATCCTCTAGTTCCATTCCTGTTTCTAGTTCAGTTGCATGTCCCAAAGCCTATCATTCATATTCTCAGGAAGCCACCATTCCTAAGTTGAAAGATGCCATGAGCAAGGAATTTGAGGCTTTGGAAGCTAATGTGACTTGGGAAATTATTGAGCTTCTACAAGGAAAGAATCCTATTGGGTGTAAATGAATCTATAAAGTAAAATATAGGGTTGATGATAGTATAGAAAGGTACAAAGCTAGGTTGGTGGTCAGGGGTGATACTCAGGTAGAGGGAATTGACTTTCATGAAACATTCTCCCTTGTTGTCAAGTTGTCCACTATTAAGACCTTAATGGCTATGGTCATCAAGCAACAATGGTCTCTTTTCCGGCTTGATGTCAATAATGCTTTCTTACATGGTGATCTTGATGAAAAGGTTTTCATGAAGACTCCCCCTGGACTGTCTGTTCCTGCCTCCACCTCTTTTTCTATACCCTTAGTCTGCAAGCTCCAGAAATCCCTTTATGGGCTGAGGCAAGCTTCAAGAGAATGGTATGTTTAGTTGTCTCAGGCTCTCTCCTCTAGAGGCTACATACATTCTCTCAATGACTACTCCGTCTTCACTAAGGGGTCGTTTGGTATGAGGTATAAGAAGGTATAAGGGTGGTATAAAAATTTAATACCACCTTAATACCATGTTTAGTTAGCAAGCCAGGAATAAGTTATCCTGGTGTTAATTTTAACACTGGGATAACTTATACCTTATAGAAGGTGGGGTAATTAGCACCGGTATAACTTATACCTTCTTCTTAGAAATTATGCAATTTTCATTCTTAATACAACATACCAAACAATGAATAAACAACAATCCTAGCATAATTAATCCCAGCATAACTTATACCGGCATAACTTATACCGGTATAAATCATATTCCAGCCACACGACCTCTAAGGGTTCTGGGGATTCTATGGTTATCTTGGTTGTTTATGCATATGACATTCTCCTAATTGGGACTGAAATTTCTACCTTGAAGAGTTTTCTCCATGATCAGTTTAAAATCAAGGGATTTGGGACTACTTTACTACTTCCTTGGTATTGAAGTTCTCTACACTCCTTCCGGGTTTTGTTACATCAAAAGAAGTTTACTCATGATCTTTTAGAAGAGTTTCACTCTCTTGACTGTTCTTCAGTCACTTACCCTCTTGAATTAACTATCAAGTTGAAAGCAAAGGAAGGAGACCTTTTGCCTAAACATGAGGAGTATAGAAATATCATAGGCAAGCTGAATTTTTTAACCCATACCAGCCTGACCTCAGCGTTGCAGTCCAACATTTGAGTCAGTTCATGCAGCAGCCTTGCCTATCACACATGAAGGTTGCCTTTCACCTTCTTAGATATCACAGAGGGTCTTATGATTCTGGCCTTTTCTACAATAATGCTCTTGATATGTCTTTGCAAGTATTTTGTGATAGTGACTGGGCCTCTTTCCCAGATAATAGGAGGCCAGTCACTAGTTTCTGCATATTCCTTGGTTGTAGTTTGGTGGGATGGAAGTCCAAGAAACAACATGTGGTTTCCCTTTCCTCAGCCGAAGCTGAGCACAGATCTGTGAGCAAGGCTGTGGCTGAAGTCACTTGGCTTCCTAGGTTATTGTCAGATTTTGGTGTGAATCTTCCCTCATCTGTGCCTGTGTTTTGTGACAGCCAGGTTGCACTACATATTGTTAAGAATCGCGTCTTTCATGAGAGGACAAAGCACATAGAATTGGATTGTCATTTTGTGCGTGCTAAGCTTGGAGATGGGCTAATCTCCCTTGTCCATACTTCTGGTGCTTCTCATAGTGCTGATGTTCTCATCAAGGTGCTCCCTGGTCCTGCTCATCATCTACACACTTGCAAGTTGGGGGTTTAGTCACCCTCCAACTTGAGGTGGCTGTTAGAATAGGCCAATTAGATATTGGCTTATGTTTGGGCCCAGTTTTACTTATCTTTTGTATTTATATTTTGTTTAGCCCAATTGTACAGTTTGCCCAATTGTAATAGTTAGTAGTCCATAGTATTTTTGTATTTTTCCGGGTCACTATAAATGGTGAAGCCCACCTTTATAGTAACAACAATCTGATTCATTTTCTCAATACACAGAAGAGACAAAATCTCGAAGCTTCTGGCTCTCTAAAATGGTGTAAACCCTAGAATCTCCCCTTCTTCGTTTACTTCGTTTCTTCACGTTTGAACTGCAAACTGCACTTTGACAAACAAAACCTAACAAAGAAATCAAAAAAGGCACTGTGCCATAATTAATGTCCACTCCCCTTAATCATGCCCATGCAGAATCGTAAATGGTGGGGAAAGAGTGGTTAGTTGGAAAATAAAGAATGACAAGACTAACATACTTTAGAGACTAACAAAGTTTTCCTACGGTTTAGAAAGAAGCAAAAAGAAGAATACTTGCTTTGAGTTGTCACTCACCTTTCGGTGTCGAAAATAAGAAGAATCCATGCTGTCACAATGAGAAACTACTCCGTCTGTTTATTTTTAGTTGTCAATTTTTAACTTTGCACTCCTTTTAAAAATATATATAAATGAAGTATTTATTTTATAATTTTACCCCTAACAATGTTAGTTTTTTCAAAAATCTTGAAAAATGATTTGGGGAATGAGACAATGAGAAGTTATGTTAAGAATAAAACAGAAAAAAATAATATTTTTGTATAATGAACAAGTAAAAGTGAATGAAGGCAGTAATTTTTTAATCTTTACAGTATTTACATAGTATAAACTGGTGCATTGCCGTCACAAAATTTCTTTATTTTGATTTTCAAAAGAAATAAAAAATTACAAACTACCTGAAACTAAAACGTCAATAGGAAAATAATCGTCCCCACGGTTGCCAGCCCATATCTATCAACAAATCATAGTCCAACGAATTACAACCAAAAAAACGGCAACGTTGTTCTAAAAAGAGCAAATAATTGAATTACAGAATTACTAATAGCTTATGTGGATTGTGTTGTTTGTCATTATTTCATGATATCACACATCAGCGATATGAAGAATAAACTTGTAATATTATAAAGAAAAATTATGATACGGGATAAAATTACTTTATAAAAAGTAGGGTAAAAGACAAAATAAAATTATTTAATAATAATAAAGGGTGAGATTGAGAGAAAAAGATAAGGTAACGACGCGATCATACCAAATCCGTCGTTACATAAAGTGACACATTTCGTCGTTACGTAATGACAGATTTAACGATACGATACAATAAAATTTATGTAACAATCATAACAAACATCGTATTTGAAGTAACAATGTGATACAATACAACAAATAACAACCGTCCAAAAAAGTTGTAAGGTAAAGACAAAACATTCATAACCAAGCCAATGAATACACAAAAAATAAAACAAAGATTTCATAGACAAATTGTTGTTTTCTTATCGACGTGCATTCTTCCAAAATCCAAATAATTGAACAAAAGAGATGAATAGAAGTAGGTAAAAAAGCATTGATTCAGATTCCTCCACTTTAGGATAATGACAGTTCATTTCAAAAGATATTCTTTACAACTGGGTTCCACAACATGTTTTCTGTAATTTTTCAAGAGATCAATATTTTAACCTAGTAGTAGCTTCATTCACAAAAATCATATCCACAGTTTAGAGAAAAAAGTCAATATCTGTTCGTTCAATTTTTATGATGAATTGGGAAATATTACTGATTTACTGTAATAGGTTATTTCTCAACAGAAATATGCTACTAAAAGGAATGTTTGATGAAAAATATGCAACAATAAGTAGGTTCAATAAAGGTCAAAAAGATCACTTTTAACCCGTCACCGAAAATATTCATATTCCACAGCCGCCAAAGTATATAAAATATATATTTATTGTATATAACGTACATTTTCTTGACTATTATTTTGAAAATGACTATATAAAATATCAAACGAGTTTTTTCAAAATTTCTTTACTTCTTTCTTGGCGACTGAAGTAAAAATTTATATTAATAAACAAAAAAAAGAAGAAGAATCTAGGGGTTAAGGACATATGTTATCTCCTCTGCCTACTTGGAAAGTGCAATAAAATAAAGTAGCAAGTAAGTATCCTTAATGTATATTGAAAAGGGAAATGTATCTTAAACAATTCAAGTAGTAGTTGTTTGTAGGGAATGACAGGCTTAAATGGAGGGACACCAGGTAAGGCCTAAGCAAGGCAGAGGCATTTTATGAGGAGAAATTCAATAATAGTCAGATTTTTATAAATGGTCATTCAAAAATAGTCGTATTTGTTGGGATTTTAAGTATTTAATGATATATTAATGCTTAAAATGGGTGAATGGGAAAT
>ML281262.1:0-10357 GCA_005239495.1 Nicotiana undulata | reverse complement strand
ATAAATAATTAATCCCATTTCGATATTGTCACTTTAATTGGAAAAACTCCCATATCCCCCACCTTGACGGGAAAAAGGAGATGTGACATGATGCACTGTGTTTTCTTAGGGCTTAAGAACTCAGAGTGTGTAAAGTTGTGAATAGTGTTCAGAGGTCCTATTAATAGGTTGACCAAGTCGGTAAAAAAGTGGGTTGAGTGCGGCCGCACAATTTTTAGTGTGGTATGCACTCTTTACATGTACTTGTGTTGGGATTATGCGGTCCGTACAAAAGTGGGTGCAGCCGTAGAAATTTGTGCGGTCTGCATATTTTTGTGTGCGTCCGCAGATTAGCCTATTCTCTACAACTCCAAACTTCAGAGAATCCACATATTTATGTCTCCAGTTGTGCGGCCGCACAAAGAATTATGCGACCGCAGAATCTTTTATGCGATTGCAATCATAACTGTACGATCTGCACTTTTTCAGCACTTGGCCAATTTTTCAATCAGAGTACCTACACTGCACACTCAGTCCTGCAAATCACTTCAAAACCAGTTAGCTCAATACAAAACCTATCTAAAAAGGAAGAAAATGAAAAGAAACATGGGTTTCATCCCAAGAAGCGCTTGATTTAACGTCGCGACACGATGCAGGTTACCATCAATCACTTGAAATGAATTAACGCCACAACGTGACCATCATCAACTTTGCCAAGATAATGTTTCACCCGATGACCATTGACTCGATACACTTCATCATTTCTGTTCTTCAAGTATAATGCACCAAAGGGTGTCACATGCACAACTTCAAATGGACCACTCCACTTGGACTTCAACTTTCCCCCAAACATCCACAACCGAGAATTGAACAATAGCACAAGATCACCTTCTTTGAACTCCTTGTTCCGGATGTACTTGTCATGGAGGTACTTCATCTTGCCCTTGTATAAGGACGAACTTGTATAAGCATGGTACCAGAATTCATCAAGCTCATTCAATTGTTCCACCCTTAAGTTGGCGGCGACATCCCATTCAAGATTAAGCTTCTTGAATTCCCACATAGCCTTGTGCTCAAGTTCCACCGAAAGGTGACAAGCTTTCCCGAACACTAACCAGTACAAAGACATACCAATCGGTGTTGGTTACCTGACAAATTCCCAACACGAGTCGGGGTCGATTCCACATAGAGCTTTATGTGGGATTAGGTATATATCTAGTTTAGTGTATGACGTGCCCAAGATTGCACTTTCACATATTCAGTTTTTTCTTTCTACTTCTACTTTTTTATGCTAATGCTTGCAATTATAAAGCTAAGAGACAATGTTTTTGGTTTTGTTGTTTTTCAGGTTATAAAAGATCTATGGTTGTGACTTTCGCCTAGTTGGTTACCTGACAAATTTAGAGCTTTAGGTCATGTTTGGTTGATCGGGATACAATACAGCAATCACACGCAATTACTCACTCTATACTTCTCCGTAGTTTGAGTGATTTTGCCGAATTTGGCTTTCTCAAGTCGAAATGGGTATTTCACGAAATAAGTGATAGATGCTCAAGTCGGGTTTCACTATCTCTAGATTCAACCCTTTAATTAGGGCTATCAATTTCTTGAGCTCACCCCAATTTCTTGTTAGCCAAGTTTTCCTAGACTTAGTCTCCCTTTCTCAAGTACAAACTAAGTCAATTATGCATGAATCAATGTTTGCAACCATCAATTCTTAAATTAAAACAAGAACTAGACTAAATATCATATACCCAATCATAAATAAGCCCTAAATCAATCACTCACTAAGTACACATACTAGGGTTGGGTCACAACCCTAGCTAAGGGTTTAGCTACTCATAGAAAATGAAGAAATTAAAGAAGAAACTAAGATAAATGTAACGACCCGACCGACCGTCTTGAGCATTTTCACTTTGCTCGGTTGTTTGAGGGCATGGGTATCCCCGCATGATGTATTATGACTTACGTGAATCGTCGATTTTGATTTTCAGGTTATTCGGAATTGATATGGAGGAATGATTCATAACGAGAAGCTTTAAATCTGAAAGGTTTGATCAAGTTTTGACTATTGAGTAGTTGATATCAGATTTGGATTTTTATGGTTTGGTTATCTCCGTTAGGTGATTTTGGACTTAGGAGCGCGTCCGTAATGCAATTTGGAGGTCCGTGGTAGAATTAAGCTTGAATTGGCGAAATTGGAAATTTGGAAATTTTGGTCGACAATGGAAAATTTTGATAACGGGGTCGGAATGGAATTCGGGAAGTTGGAGTAGGTTCGTAGTGTCATTTGTGACGTGTATGCAAAATTTGAGGTTATTCGGACGTGGTTTGGTAAGTTTCAGCGTTGTTTGCGATTTTGGAAGTTTAGAAGTTCTTAGGCTTGAATCCAAGGTTAATTTGGTGTTTTGATGTTGTTTTGAGTGTTCCGAAGGATCGACTAAGTTCTTATGTTGATATGTGACTTGTTGGTATTATTGGTTGAGGTCCTAAGGGCCTCGCGTGTGTTTCGGGTGGTTAACAGATTGATTTTTTGGTGTTGGGAGATAGGTGTTTTTGCTAGTTTCTGAAGCTTCTGGTGTTTTCCGCTCTTGCGGAAGGGGAGCCGCATGTGCGAGGCCGTAGGTGCGCTTGGGAAGTATCAGGTAAGGGCAGTGCTGGGCTAGGTAGGATGCGCATGTGCTAGATAGTGGTCACATCTGCGAGCCCGCAGGTGCGAGACTTGGGGCGCAGATGCGGAAGGGCGGAGTTGGTCAGTTCCTGCAGAAGCGGAGTGTGAGTGTGCATGTGCGCTTGGGAAGTCGCAGGTGCAGGCAGTGCTGGGCTAGGTAGGATGCGCAGGTGCGAGATAGTGGTCACATCTGAGAGCCCGCAGGTGTGAGACCTGGGGCGCAGATGCGGAAGAGTGGAGTTGGTCAGTTTCCGCAGAAGCGGAGTGTGAGTGCGCAGGTGCGAGGTTTGTCCGTAGATGCAGAACCTGGGATCCTAAGTGAGTTCTGCACCTGCGATGGATTTTCCGCAGGTGCGGTGTCACAGAAGCGAGAATTGGTCCCCAGGTGCGAAAGGCCTGGGCAGAAAGTATAAAAAGGAGACTTCGCGAATTTTGGTTCATTTCCACCATTTCTCAATCGGTTTTTGGAGCTTTGGAGTGATTTTGAAGGGAGATTCAAGGGTTTTTTAGTGAGGTAAGTTGCTTGAGCTATAATACTCGTATATATGGTGATTTTCCGTTGTTTAATCATGTAATTAGTGGAGATTAGGGGTGAAAATGAGGGGTTAGGGCTTGGGATTTGGAGAGTTTGATTTGGGGATTTCAGGGGTCAAACGATGTCGGATTTTGGAGAATTTCGTATGTATGGATTTGTGAGTGAATTGGCTTTCTATTTTATTTAAATTTTGACGGGTATCGAGACGTGGGCCCGGGGGCCGGGTTTGAGCCGATTTCGGGTTTTGGTGTAATTTGATAGTTTTTTCTTGTGGAATTCATTCCATTAGCGTATATTGATGGTATTGTATTGGCTGTGAATAGATTCGGAACATTTGGAGTCCGAGTCGAGGGGCAAGAGCANGGGGGGGGGGGGGGGGGGGGCGATATCGGGTTTTGGTCTAATTTGATAGTTTTTTCTCTTGGAATTCATTCCATTAGCATATATTGATGGTATTGTATAGGTTGTGAATAGATTCAGAATATTTGGAGGTCGAGTCGAGGGGCAAGAGCATCGCGGAGTAGAGATTTGATCGGTTTGAGGTAAGTAACGATTGTAAATCTAGTCCTGAGTGTATGAAACCCCAAATTTTGTGTCATGTGACTATTTTGAGGTTGCGCACTTGCTAGGTGACGTGCGTGTGGGTGTGCACCATTGGGGATTGTGACTTGGTCCGCCCCGTAGCAACCGTAAAGTTGCATATTTTGTTGAAACTGTATGATATTTATGTGTTTTAAAAAGAATTTCTGTAAATTGGGTTGGATGCCATGTTTAGGCCTTATTCCAATGTTGTTTTGTCCCTTAGCGGTCTTTTCTTGCTATCCTCTCATTATTTTTTGATTTAAAAATCTATACTCAGTGATGTTAAACCTATTTACTACATAGCTCAGCCTCTTTTACTCTATTTGTTATGCATTATGAAAATGTTGTTTGGCCGAGTACTTTGATTTATGAAAGCCCAAGGAGCTAGAGAGGTTTATGACTGAGTGAGGCCGATGGCCTGATTGTGAGGATATTTATGAGTGAGGCCGAGAGTCTGATTGTATGTTTATTTATGGGATCGGGCTGCACGCTGCAACATGTTTATTTATGGGAGCGGGCTGCACGCCGTAACATGTTTGTTATTGGCAGAGGGCCTCATTGATTTATGCCATGATTTGGCTTGATATAGCGCTTGGGCTGAAGGAGCCCCTCCGGAGTCTGTACACACCCCCTAGAGAGCGCAGGTACCTACTTAGTGTGAGTGCCGAGTGCTGAGTGTCTGGGAGGCATGAGTGATGGTGAGGTATGTCTGAGGGGCTGTTTACGAGTGATTGTGAGGTATGCCCGAGGGGATGTATACGAGTGACTTTGAGGTTTGCCCGAGGGGATGTATATGAGTGATGTTTTTCCCGAGGTGTTGATTATAATTTCATCATTTTTTCTCACCTTTTCAATGAGCCTCTATTTGAAAACTCTTGAAAAATATCTTTAAATGATTTTACTGGAACTAGGTTTAAACTAGATAATTTGATTCAAACTCTAATTTTAAAAGCATGTTGTATTTTTGTTGTTGAGATTTCATGATATGAACTTTATACGCTTTACTGCTTGTCACTACTTATTAGTCTTTATTTACCATTGTTACTTATTGAGTTGGCGTACTCACGTTACTCCCTGCACCTTGTGTGCAGATCCAGGCGTTTCTGGACACGGTTGAGGCTATTGATTATTTCTGACGTAGATTATCGGAGTTAGCAAGGTAGTTGCATGGCGATCATAACACTGCTTTCCTCCTCCTTTATATTCCCTTAGTTGTACTTGATTAATCCCCAACTATGTTAGTCTTGATGTTTACAGACAGTTGTAGTAGTTTCTCATGACTAGTGACACCCCGATGTCGGACTTTTTCTTTTTCACACTTTGTTTTGATTTGAACTACTTATTGAAGGTTTTATATTGGACAACTTTGAACTTTTCTTTAAAAATGAACATATCGACTATTTTGGTAATTGTGTCGGCTTTCTTAGTACCAGGATAGGCGCCATCACAACAGGGTTAGTTTTGGGTTGTGACAGATTGGTATCAGAGCCTAGGTTACATAGGTCGCACGAGTCATGAGCAGGTTTAGTAGAGTCTTGCAGATCGGTACATAGACGTTTGTACTTATCTTCAAGGGGCTGCGGAACCCTTAGGAAAAATCTCACATTCTTGAATTCTTATCGTGCGAATCAATTGATTCATCTTGAAGCGTAACACTTTGAATTCCTTCCATGCATTCGTATGCGCACATGAGCGCTCGGTATAAACTGTGCATCGGCGCTTGTGATTTCCATGGTTGAGGTGCGAGATATGGTTTTGGCATGTTGAAGATGAGCTAGTCTGGAGGACTTGAGGTCGGGTTTTGGTCTATGGCTTGAGTACTGAGATTTCGATTGTGTGAGCACGTGCATTTGGGGATTATATGTCCGTTTGTGTCCTTATTAGTGGTAATTGTGACTGGATGACTATGTGGTGAGTATGATTTGATTGCGAGATGAGTTCAGATTGTTCGAATGTGACAAAAAGAGTTTGCTGGAGATGTAGCGAGGACTATTGGGTGTTTGACTTCTGTATGGATTTGGCGTTTGGCCTCGAGTTATGGGTGTGTTGAAGTACCTCTTATGTAGTTTAGTTATGAAGTGAAGATATTCATGTTGTGTTCAGATTCAGGGAGATAAATTGATTGTGTAATAGTTATGATTATGGAGGAGTGTAGAGAGATATCAGTTGAGGATAAACTAGTGGGGTTATCTCCTGCGGGGTGTCCTGAGGTGGTGTGATCCTTATGTTGTTTTGTAGTGAGTTCTCTTTTTACCAGTAAATGATATATGTTGTAATTTGAGTTGAGATCGCTTGTGGAAGTTGGCCTGAATATGGAAATGGTGAATGCGAGATTTGTAGATAATTCGAAGTATTAGATGGCTTGCGTTGCAAGAGCTCAAGAAGGATTTAGTTGAATCTCACTGCGATATTATGGCAGTAATAGAGTATGAGAATTTTGAGTTATTGTGTGTTTTGATCTATGGCATTGATCCAAGTAGGGGATTCTGCTGTCGATGAGTCAATTGCACGATTAGGCGTGTAGTGGTTTCAGTTGGGGACCTGGGGGTAAACTGATGAATTAGTTATGACTACCGTGGTTGTGGTTGAGGATGACTCGAGTAAGGGAATTTCTGGATACATGTTGTATCACACTCTGTGGGCATGTGGGAATCATGGAATAATTGAGTGGTTGGTGGTGAAAGACGTAGTGTGCGTGGAGTAGGAGATTGCTAGGTTGCTTAGGGGTATGGGTTACTCCCTTGGGTGTTGGTGTGCTAATGAGGCACATGTCGTTCGGTTATCTTGGTCGGTTTAATTGAGATTTGAGCATAGTAAATGACTCTCGAGAATGGTTCTAATAGATTCAAGATTTATATGTAACCGTTGGGAATCTTCAGGATGTGTATTTGGATAGAAATTGAGATTCACGTTGGAAGGTGACAAGACTTGGGGCATTTATGTCATTATGGATTCCACATATCAATATCAGGAAGGTGAAGGTAATGTCTTAGACTCACAGGAAGTCTCTTCAGAGTAAGTATTTGAGATGCGGTACTTTTGGGGTGCTTAAGAGAACATTCAACGACTTATGAGCCTTAGGGCGGTGTGGTTTATGCTAGGGTATTGCGTGGTGAGTTTTGGTTGAGGATTGTGGTATTATAGCGAGGAGAAGAACCAATTTGAAGGTAATTCAGAAGGAATTCAGAGAAATATGGCAGCGGGGGAAGTAGGTTGGATCGACATGGTAATGAGTAAGATTGGTTCCTTGTGTGCTTATGATGTGGTGAGTTTCTACATGTGATTCGTGGCAATGCTCTTGGGTTTTTGACGGCCTGCGTAGCTTAGTTGAGTTAGAAGAATTCAGTCCTGACAGTTTGGTTAAGTGCAATGGGTTTCAGAGGGTTCTTGATGGCCTCTACCATGGGTTGAGATGTATATTTCCTACTAGTGTGTGGGGCGTGTGTCGTATTGCAATTTTCACCAAGATGAAATCAAATGGAAAGTTCTTAGCTAATTGAGTATGTAGTTGCTTGCGACTCAAAGTGGATTTTGAGATTTGCCGTACCTTTCATATGGTGGCACAGTGGGTGCGATGTGTGGTGTAGTATTGCGATTTGCAGGTGCAAGGTCACGATGCGATTTTTAAAGGAAGGTCCTTAATTCTTAGACAACATGGACAATCTCAAATGACCAGATATATGATATTACTTATAGATATGGCTTGATGAATGTGTAAGTTTCAGAAGGGGCACTGTGTTTTGATTTATGGATACTTCATTGGTGTGACGACACTCTCTTAGTTGGTCGGATGCAGATATTCAAATTTTGCCTTGTAACACATACAAATTATAGGGGTATTCCTCGTGGTATAATCGTGTCTTGGAGAAGTATTATACTTTCAAGCGGCGGAGTTGAGATCAGATATGGTGATTCATGTGCTCTATTGATTTGGAGACTAGGAACTCTAATGGGTAGATGATTTCATAGTTGTGGGCTGTGGAGACATATCCAAGGTTAGTCAGAGGATAATATGTGTTGTGATTCAATCATTGTGGACCTTTAGAGGGTTTTTGTCTATTGTGGATGACCAGATTGATTTGGGGTTCATTAGTAGGCCCAATTGGGATAGGTGTTTTACATCTGGTCGGATTTGTTGACTCCGAACCACTATTATTGAGGGATGTGACATTCAGTTGCTATTGAGTGTATTCGTGCCCTGAATTGATTTATGAGTTACTCTTCTATGTTACGAGAAGTTGTGATTCGTTGGTTTTAGGCACACATGGTGCAGTTCTATTGTGGTCTTATAGCGGAATTTGAATGACATGAGTAATTGGGTATTTTATGATTGAGGGTGTATTGATTATGTTATTTCGGGTTTTGTGTGGCATCGTATCGTTTGGTTCTTTGCGGTTATGGTAATGCACTTGGGTACTTGATGTCGAATTGCGCGTGGTTATTGATTTTTGAGCAAGGTGGAGCGAGGTATATAGTATGGGCCATCATTTGGATAAGGTCACACATTGTAGCGAAGTTATGTTGAGATATGATCTTTTGTGTTTGATTCGTGTGTTTTGGTTCTCCGGTGTGGGCTAGGCTCTTAACATGGTGTTGTGATGGTATTGTTGAGCCGACAGAACAGTCCTCTCTCTTGAGGCATTTTCAGGGTTGAGTTCATTTGGAATGTTGCTTTTTGGTGCACAGGTCGTGGCTTTAAGCTGAATTGATGTGTCATGTCACTAGAGTGATTATGTTAGATGGGATGAGGCCATCGTACCTAGAATGGGTACTATCGGGATCTGGTTGCGGTATATTGGAAGGATATTGATGTTAAACGGTTTAGAAATTTGCTATAGTTCCTATCAAAGGAGAGGGAGTTCCACAACTTGTTGATCTGATGAATGGTTATGGGTTTCTGCGTGTTTATCTCATCATTGGCAGTATATGAAGGTGTTAGAACGGGGCTTCGTTCGATAAGAGGTGTATTACCGGCATTGGGTTGTTTAAGTAACTACTGTGGTTATAAATTATCACAATGGGCGTTTGAATTTTGTGGTATATCATGTGATTTCAATATGGGTTATGGCTATGGCTTGATACAATTTGTTCAGACTTATACCGTGTGTGGATTCGAGATTCTGATCTTATGGGAATATCAGATGTAGAAGTTGGATTCTAAAGCTTATGGGATAGGTTGGATGAAGGAATTTCAGTTATGTTGTGTTATCAGATCTATGCGGTACAGGGTGACGTGGGATCACCCCCGGGTATGTGCGTGGTAAGGTTGTGCGGCGGTTTGATGGTTTTGAAAACAACTCTGGGCACGTCCGAGGACGAACACATGTTTAAGTGGGGGAGGATGTAACGACCCGACCGGTCATTTTGAGCATTTTCACTTCGCTCGGTTTTTTGAGGTCATGAGTAGCCCCGCATGATGCATTATGACGTACGTGAATCGTCGATTTTGGTTTTCAGGTTATTCAAAATTGATATGGAGGAATGATTCATAGCTAGAAACTTTAAATCTGAAAGGTTTGATCAAGTTTTGAATATTGAGTAATTGATCTTGGATTTGGATTTTTATGGTTCAGTTAGCTCCGTTAGGTGATTTTGGACTTAGGAGCGCGTCCAGAATATAATTTGGAGGTCTATGGTAGAATTAGGCTTGAATTGGGAAAATTGGAAATTTGGCGATTTTGGTCGGTAGTGGAAATATTTGATATCGGGGTCGGAATGGAATTTCGGAAGTTGGAGTAGGTTCGTAGTGTCATTTGTGACGTGTGTGCAAAATTGGAGGTTATTCGGACATGGTTTGGTAAGTTTCGGCGTCGTTTGCGGAATTTGAAAGTTTAGAAGTTCTTAGGCTTGAATCCGGGGTTAATTTGGTGTTTTGATATTGTTTTGAGTGTTCCGAAGGTTCGACTAAGTTCGTATGTAGGTATGTGACTTGTTGGTATTATTGGTTGAGGTCCTGAGGGCCTTGGGTGTGTTTCGGGCGGTTTACGAATTGATTTTTGGTGTTGGGAGATAGATGTTTTTGCTGGCTTCTGAAGCTTCTGGTGTTTTCCGCACCTGCGGAAGGGGAGCCACAAGCGCTTGGGAAGTCGCAGGTGCGAGATAGTGGTCGCATCTGCGAGCCCACATGTGCGAGACCTGGGGCGCATATGCGGAAGGGTGGAGGTGGTCAGTTTTCGCAGAAGCGGAGTGTGAGTGCGCAGGTGCAAGGTTTGTTCGCAGATGCGGAACCTGGGATCCTAAGTGAGTTCCGCACTTGCGATGGATTTTCCGCAGGTGCGGTGTCGCAGAAGTGAGAATTGGTCCGCAGGTGCGAAAGGCCTGGGCAGAAAGTATAAAAAGGCATGGGCAGAAAGTTTTGGAGTGATTTTTGAAGGGAGATTCAAGGGGTTTTCAGTGAGGTAAGTTGCTTGATCTCTAATACTCGTATATATGGTGATTTCCCGTTGTTTAATCATGTAATTAGTGGAGATTAGGGTGAAAATGAGGGGTTAGGGCTTGAGATTTGGAGAGTTTGATTTGGGGATTTGAGGGGTCAAACGATGTCGGATTTTGGAGAATTTCGTATGTATGGATTTGTGAGTGAATTGGCT
>ML281261.1:2662-21641 GCA_005239495.1 Nicotiana undulata | reverse complement strand
TTCCCGAGTGGAAGTGGGAGCGTATCACGATGGATTTTGTAGTTGGGCTTCCACGGACCCAGAAGATGGTTGATGCAGTATGGGTTGTTGTGGATAGGCTGACCAAGTCAGCACACTTCATTTCGGTGTCGGTTTCGTATTCAGCAGAGAAGTTGGCAAAGATCTACATGAGAGAGATTGTCAGATTGCATGGCGTGCCCTTATCTATTATATCAGACCGAGGTACTCAACTCACCTCCCATATCTGGAGAGTATTTCAGCGAGAGTTGGGCACACAGATTGAGTTGAGCACAACATTTCATCCTCAGACGAACGGACAGTCCGAGCGTACTATTTAGATTTTGGAGGATATGTTGTGAGCTTGTGTTATTGATTTTGGTGGATCATGGGATCAGTTCTTTCCTTTAGCAGAGTTTGCCTACAACAACAGTTATCAGTCGAGCATTTAGATGGCTCCGTATGAAGCGTTGTATGGTAGGCGGTGTCGGTCTCCAGTCGGATGGTTTGAGCCCGGAGAGGCTAGATTATTGGGTTCTGAGTTAGTCCAGGATGCCTTGGATAAGGTGAATATTATTCAGGATAGGCTTCGTACAGCGCAGTCCAGGCAAAAGAGTTATACAGATCGTAGAGTTCGAGATTTGGCTTTCATGGTAGGAGACAAGGAATTCCTTCGAGTGTCGCCTATGAAAGGCGTGATGAGATTCAGAAAGAAGGGCAAGTTGAGCCCTAGGTATATTGGTCCATTTGAGATTTTGGATAAGGTAGGAGAGGTGGCCTACAGACTTGCATTGCCACCGCATTTATCAGCAGTGCATCCAGTATTCCATGTATCTATGCTCCAGAGGTATATTGCACATCCATATCATGTCCTTGACTTCAGCGGTGTCCAGTTGGACAAGGATCTGACTTATGAGGAGGAGCCGGTAGCTAAATTAGATAGGCAGGTTCGTCAATTGAGATCGAAGCGTTATCCTTCGGTTCATGTTCAGTGAAGAGGTCAGCCTACCGAGGCAGCTACCTGGGAGTCCGAGTCCGATATGAGGAGTCGTTATCCCCATCTTTTCTCAGACTCAGGTACTTTTCTATNATGTCGGTCTCCAGTCGGATGGTTTGAGCCCGGAGAGGCTAGATTATTGGGTTCTGAGTTAGTCCAGGATGCCTTGGATAAGGTGAATATTATTCAAGATAGGCTTCGTACAGCTCAGTCCAGGCAAAAGAGTTATACAGATCGTAGAGTTCGAGATCTGGCTTTCATGGTAGGAGATCAAGTGTTCCTTCGAGTGTCGCCTATGAAGGGCGTGATGAGATTCGGAAAGAAGGGCAAGTTGAGCCCTAGGTATATTGGTCCATTTGAGATTTTGGACAAGGTAGGAGAGGTGGCCTACAGACTTGCCTTGCCACCGCACTTATCAGCAGTGCATCCAGTGTTTCATGTATCCATGCTCCGGAGGTATGTTGCAGATCCATCTCATGTTCTTGACTTCAGCGGTGTCCAGTTGGACAAGGATCTGACTTATGAGGAGGAGCCGGTAGCTAAATTAGATAGGCAGGTTCGTCAATTGAGATCGAAGCGTTATCCTTCGGTTCATGTTCAGTGAAGAGGTCAGCCTACCGAGGCAGCTACCTGGGAGTCCGAGTCCGATATGAGGAGTCGTTATCCCCATCTTTTCTCAGACTCAGGTACTTTTCTATGTCCGTTCGAGGACGAACGTTTGTTTTAGAGGTGGAGATTGTGATGACCCAAAATGTCATCCTAAGTAATTCTAGCTAAATCTGTGTTCCGAGATACCGAAAGCCTCTGTTAATCTCACCTCGATACGTGTGCGCAGCCCGAGTGTGTAGCCGTGAAGTCTTTATGTTGAAATTTGATGAAAATGGAATTTTCTGATAATTAAATGAATAAAGTTGACTTTGGTCAACATTTTGGTAAACGGACCCGGACCCATGATTTGACGGTCCCGGAGGGTCTGTAGGAAAATATAGGACTTGGGCGTATGCCCGGAATCGAATTCCAAGGTCCCAAGCCCGAGAAATGAGTTTTTAAAGAAAATTGTTTTTTAAAAATAATAAAGGATTTTAAAAATGAATGATTAAGTGAAAATCGTGTTACCGGGAACGTATTATGGTTCCGGAGCCCGGAAGAGGTTTATTATATGTTATGTGACTTATCTGTGGAATTTGGTGTAAAACAGACTTAAGATGACGGGTTTCAGATAAAAATTGGAAAAGTTAAGCTTTATGAAGTTTTAAAGAAAATCTATGCGTTTGATGATATTTTGATGATTTGAAAGATTGAATAAGTCCGTAGGATATTTTGGGAGTTGCGTGTATTTTTGGTTTTGAGCCCCGAGGGCTCGGGTGTGATTCGGGTAGGTGTTCGGGGTGTTAAACCATGAGAAAACACTTTTGGTGCACATTCTTCTGATGTGTCCGCACCTGCGAGCCTAGAGCCGCAGGTGTGAGACCGCAGGCGCGAACCAAACGCCGCAGGTGCGGCTTCGCTGGGGCGTCAAGTTTTCCGCAGGTGCGGCCCCTTCTGGGACTGACCCAAGTCCGCAGGTGCGACCATTTTTCCGCACCTGCGATACCGCAGGTGCGAGCCTTCCTTCTGCAGGTGCGAGATTCGTCCAGTGATTTTTTTTTCTTAAGTCCAAAACAGACACTTTACGGGATTTTCATATTTTTCACCCTCTTCTTCTTCTCCACAGCCCCTTAGCCATTTTTGAAGAGTTCCATCACTACAATCTCAAAGGTAATCGATTCTAACACCAATTCCTTCCACATTTTTTCCATTAACACTAGAATCTAGGCCTAAAATCATGAAATCAAAGTAGAAATTAGGGGTTTTGGGTAGAGTTAGGTTTTTGGGAATTTTGGGTGATTCAACCTCAATTTGGGGTCAGATCAAACAAATTATATATTCTAACTCGTGGGATTATGGTGATCGGGTTTTGGTCCGAACCTCGAGTTTGGACCAAGCGGGCCCGGGGTCGAATTTTGGAAATTTTGGAAGAATGCTAGAAATTGAATATCTAGGATATGAGATTGTGTTATTGAGTCTTTATTGATATTATTGAATTAATTATTCCTAGATATCGTTGTTTCGGAGTAGGATTATAAAGGAAAGGCCGTCTTAGAGGGTTAATTTCCATATTTTGGACCCGAGGTAAGTGTCTTGCCTAACTTTGGTGAGGGAATAGGTATTGTATGTTATGTGTTATGTGTTTATCATGTTCAATGTATAGGTGAGGTGACGAGTACCTATACATTGTGAGGGATTAGGTATTGTATGTTATGTGTTATGTGTTTATCATGTTCAATGTATAGGTGAGGTGACGAGTACCTATACATTGTGAGTCAAGCATGCCCGTGAGTCGATTTTGATAAAAATTCAATTATTTCTTCAATGTTCATCATACTATGTAATTTCCTCTACTTAAGAAGTTGATTGTGGTTGATGTACTGGTGTTAGAGATTATGAGATGGTGGTTCAATTGAGGATCCAAGTATACAGTATATATATTGAGTTGTTTGGTTATAGCTGAGACCCTTGTCGGGCATTTATTGAGATATTGACTGATATTTTTTCCTTGCCGGGTAATTTGAACTGTATTTTTCCCACTATGCTGCATTCCTTACCATACACATTGTCTTGCATTGGTGAGGAAGAGTGTAAAGCACGAAGGGTGATGCCGTGCCATGTTTTTACATTGATTACATCATGTCATGCATAGTGAGGAAGAGAGTAAAAGCACGAAGGGTGATGCCGTGCCATGTTTACATTTATTGAAAGCATGAAGGTTAATGTCGTTCCATGATTACATTGACTACATCATGTCATGCATAGTGAGGAAGAGAGTAAAAGCATGAAGGGTGATGTCGTGCCATGTTTGCATTTATTGAAAGCACGAAGGTTAATGCCGTGCCATGATTACATTGATTACAACAGACATTGCATTGGTGAGGAAGAGAGTAAAAGCACGAAGGGTGATGTCGTGCCATTGTTATCATTCAGACATGTCATTCATACCTTATCAGTTTTCAGTAAATTGTTTCTTTTCTTACTTGATGTTAAGTAACTGCTCTACCTTATTGTTCTCCCTTTATCTGCTCACGTTCCTCGTATATGACTTTTATTCTTCCTTGCTCTGTTATCTGTATTTTGTGTTGTAAAATAGGACAGGTGAACGTTATTTGCTAAGTCTAGCCTCGTCACTACTTCGGCCGAGGTTAGGCTCGGCACTTACTCAGTACATGGGGTCGGTTGTACTGATACTACACTGCACTTCTCTATGTTGTGCAGATCCCGCTTCCGGACCCCGTGGACCGCTCTGAGGGAGTCACCTTCAGTCCACATCGAGCTTCAAGGTATACCACTGGCGTTCGTGGGACCTGGAGTCTCTCCTGCTATTAGTATCTTATTGTCTTATTTCTCCTTCCTTTCTAAAGACAATACTGTATTTCCTTTCAGATTTGTATTTAGTATTCTTATAGACAGCTCGTGAGGTTGTGACACCTCGATTTTGGAATTTTGCAATGTTGTTATCTTTACCATTTCATTCTGCATTTTTCGGAGTATTATTACATTTCTGCTGTAAAACTTTTGAAGTGGTTCTGGTTATTTCAGTAAAGGTTTGAAGGAAAATTGCTTTATGACTGTTAAGTTGTTTTAAAAATGTCAAGGTGTTGTGTACGTTGGCTTGTCTAGCGGGTTCAACGTTATACGCAGTCACGGCTTGAAAGGTGGGATTTCGGGTCGTGACATAAACACATTAGAGATTAACTTTCTCCCAAAAGATGGTTGTCTACCGATCATGATTTACAACGATATAGGTGTAAAGGTGTATATCGAATTAAAGAAGAAAAACTTGAATTTCACTAAATACCCATTGTATGTGACTATGAAAGAGATTTATGAAAATCGTTTGGTTGCTACAAGTTCCAATTGTTTGGTTGCTACAAGTTTCAATTGTGTAGATATATCCATAATTGATAGTACTGAAATTATGTCTGATATCGAATTTTTTAAAAATACGGGTATAATAGATAATGTGTTAAACGAATTTGTTGAGGAGGATCAAGTTTATAAAGAGACAGTTGTCACTGTGATGAAGAACTTGGATGTACGCGAGAGGTCCCAATTCAAGGTGAAGAGATCAAGTGCACCAAGGTATGGCAATATTTGTATATTTTATGTTATATATATATATATATATACAAATATATATAAAGTAGTATATATTTGTATATAGGTATTAAAATTAGTATATATCTAGTTATGTTTTTGTATACAAGTGTATTTAGAAGTTGAATGATCTTTAATCCTAGGTATCACCTTATGTGTGTGGATGACAATTGTGCTTGGAGTTTCAAATCTTCTTCCGTTTACAAGGCAAACATATTCAAGGTGAGAAGTTACAATAATAATCACACATGCGGCTATGGTGAAAGATACTTAACACAACGTCAAGCTACTTCGAGTGTAATTGCTAGTATAGTCAAGGACAAGTATGTTAATCCAAAAAACGTTTACACCACAAATGATATAATAGAGGACATACAAAAGCAACACGGGGTTGAAGTGAGCTACATGAAAGCATGAATAGATAAATAGATAGCAATGGCAATGATAAGAGGGAATCCGAGTGATTCATATAAGGAGTTGTCGAGGTATTTGTATATGTTGGAGCATACAAATCCATGAACAGTTACAAAGTTGCACAAATCAGAAGATTGATTCTTTCTTTATGCATATGTTTCGCAATATGCATCTATCAAGGGTTTTGGAGCATTGCAGACCAATAATGGTCGTTGACGGAAGTTTCCTTAAAGCAGCATATAAGGGTACCATATTGACTGCTTGCACACAAAATGGAGCTAGTGAGTTGACTACATCTACTTTGTTTTTGCAGTTTGTATAATGTTGTAGTTTCATGTATAAACGTGTAAAGGATTTCAGAGTTGTGTTTTTACAAAATTTGCAGTATGTATAAAGTTGAATACTCGTGTATAACTGTGTATAAGATTTGTATAATTGTCTGAATCCTAATATCTATTTTGTATAAACAGGAAAAATCCTTCCACTTGCATATACAATTATAGATTTAGAGAATAATAAATCTTGGCAGTGGTTCTTCGTCCAGATAAAGGGTACTTTTGGTGTTAGGGAAGGGATGTGTATAGTTTCAGATAGAAATGAAAGCATCTTCAATGCCACAAAAGTTGTGTACCCAGAAGTTCCACATTGTATTTGCATGTATCACTTGTGGAAGAATGTCAAGTGCACATTAAAGAAACATCACAAACAATTAAAGGATATCTTCTTCGCTTTGGCTAGAGCTTACACGATAGAGAAGTTTGACTACCATATCACAAAGATGTGCAAAATTGACCCGAGGGTGCATCCTTACTTGTTCGAAATTGGCTACGAAAGGTGGTCTAGGGCATACTCCAAAGTGGAAAGGTCGTTGATAATGACTTTCAATCTTGCAGAGCCAATTAATGCAACAAACAAAGATGCTAGAGAGTTACCAGGAATGCGATTGCTGGAGTATATGACGAATTTGCTACAAGACTAGAATAACAAAAACAGAAAAAGTGCGATGGAGACATCTACAGAGCTTGGCAAAAAGTACGACAAACTTCTTCGGGAAAATCTGATTGCATCGGAGCAAATGATGGTAAAACGAATCAAACATGGCACTGCTGACTTGCCTTTTTCTGCTTTTATAAGGATGTATAACTCTTTATAATAATGTATAATGTTATTTAACTTCTTCTTTTTTTAACTTTTGCAGGTGAGGCCAGCTACGAAGCAGTTATATATTGTGCTTGAAGGGGTAAGACGAAACATAATGTGCCTTGAAGAGGGAACATGCAGTTACGACAAATTTCAAATGGATAAACTTTCATGCCTGCATGCTTGGGCGGTTCTGAAGAACCAGCAGCTGAAACCTGACCAATATTGTTCTTTTTACTACAAGAAGGATAACCTCCTTAGAACTTATGAATTTTCAATGAATCCGATGCCAGATGAGAGTTTATGGGTAATCCCAACAGAGGTGCTGGAAGATGTGGTCCTACCACCTAAAGGGACAAGAAATGCAGGAAAGCCAAGAAATGAAAGACTCAAACCTGCTTTAGAGAAAGCGTCTAAGAGGGCGTTTTCATGTTCTCTGTGTGGACAAAGTGGTCACAATAGAAAAATATGTAGGAATCGACCAAAATAAATAGTTGGAAACAGAACACTTCTATTACTTATGTTGTCATGTTTAGTAGTTAAGTTTCACAAACAATAGAGTTACAAATGTTGAGTAATTAAGTTTCAGAAGCAATTGAGTTACAAATGTCAATAAAGAATTATAATTTATACTATATGTTGCAATTGTGTTAAATATGTTTCATTATCCATGTTTTGATTATCCAATAATAGTGTGTTGTTGTTTTTTAGTGGTGCTAAATATATTGATAAATTGTACAAATGCAAAATAGAGCAGCAAACAATCAATGTTATTATATGTATACAGATGTATAAATAAGAGTATAAGTTTGTATAAAATTATATAAATATTATTGTATACAAATGTATAAACCCAACAACATAGACAAAACTGCAACAATAACGAAAACACATAATGTGTTAACGGAAAAAGCAACTAAAATATTCATTAAAATGTAATTCATTCACAACCACAATGTGTAATGACTACCACAAATTACACAAAAATAAAATCATCTATAATATCCTTTAAGGTTATCTCACAAGCAGCAGAATAGTACTTAGACAAAACTAGGCAACAACTCCTGATACATAGCAAAACTACATTAAAATGAAAAAACAGAACTACTTTCTCTGCCGTCCCTTCTTCCTCTTCCTGAAAAGTCTCCCTATGATTTCATCACCACTAATTACATCGGAATGTTGTTTTTTCCTTCCATAATCCCACAACAAATATCCCCACCTGGTGCAAAGTGTCTCAATGTCAAAATTATCTTTTCGAATTTCCTTACCCAGGATGAAATACTCAGCAAAGCCAGCAACAAAAGCACCACAATCACTGTAATTAAAAAAAATCAGATTCTCTGTACATTATTGTAAATAGGTACACAAATAGTAACATAGTAAAACAACTGAGATTAATCTGCAAAACATCAGAATGGGATTCCAATCAATGCCCTTCTTCTCGACATAAAAATCAGAACTAACGAGAGCTTTGATGCAATTCAAATTGACAAGCAGTAGTGACAACATAATAAATGTCCGGAGGACAGAACAAAATCTTGAATTTGGCCATAAAATGGCAGGCATAATTAACATCATAGCTGAGGTCCGGTCGAGTGAGAGTGATATATTGGAGAGCACCAACAGTACTCCGATAGGCCTGAGGATCATAGGGAGGTGTACCATCCAAAGCTGAAAGTTTAGAACCGGAAGCAATTTGTGTAGCACAAGGTTTGCAACCAAGCATGTTGGTCTGGCGGAATCAATCTAAAGCATATTTTGTTTGTGACAGAAGAAGGCCAGAGGAGAGCGATAGGCCGGTTTGAAGAGCAAGCTTGAAAATAAATGGAGAGGTCATTCATTCATAGCAGAAAAGTGCTCACTCACTCGTATCTGAAAAGGAAGGCGGGGGGCTCTCTATCCTTCTTCAAGAAGTAAGTTATCAAAATTGCATAAGGTAATGCAGCATCCAAAGCAAGTCTATCATTAATTGCTCCACGGTTAGAGTCATAGATGTGGATGCACCTATCTATGAATGTAAACGACCCCAAAACCCAGTGGCCCAATTTTTCTCTTCCGCGCTTGACATAAATGGGGAATAAGACGTGGTCAACAGTGTGTGTCACGACCCGAATTTCCCACCGTCAGGACCGTGATGGCGCCTAACGTTGAACCCGCTAGGCAAGCCAACGTGAATGTTCATTTTGCTTTATTCCTTTATTATTAGTCGCAAAACCGGTGAATTACAACATCAACGTGGATAAGAAAATTATAAGCTGAAGTAAGACATATAATTCAATCCAATACCCTTTACAAAATTTCACAAAAACTAAACCAAATCCTAGAATATTGGAGTCACAACACACGGACTGCCTATGAATAATACATATAAAAGTCTGGAAGAAATAAGTACATCTGTTTCTGAGATAACAAGAACATAATACAAAGAAAATAGGAGGGGACACCAAGGCCTGCGGACGCCAACAGGACTACCTCGGTGTCTCTATGTTGACTGAAGGAAGCCTCATCAATCAATGTCCGTAGGGTCCTGTACTGGGATCTGCACAACAAAGATTTTCAGAGTGTAGCATCAGTACAACTGACCCCATGTACTGAGTAAGTGTCGAGCCTAACCTCGACGAAGTAGTGACGAGGCTAGGACACGACAGCCAAGACAACCTTTGCAATTTTATAATATTCGGAAGAAATAATAACAACAAGAATAACCAGTTAAGTACAAGGGAAAAGGGGAACATGCTGGGGGGGAAAGAAATATCATATGACAGAAATAACGAAATAAGACAACAGTTCAAGTATCAAATTAACAACAGGAAATAACAACACACAAAAAATAGTGCACGACATCACCCTTCGTGCTTTTACTCTCATCCTCACCAAATAATAAAGGCAAGTGCACGACATCACCCTTCGTGCTTTTACTCTAATCCTCACAATAATTAATAGAAATGGTACGACATCACCCTTCGTGCTTTTAATATCATAATACGACACGGCATCACCTTTCGTGCTTTTACACTCTCATCCTCACAATAATCAATACACGGCATCACCCTTCGTGCTTTACACTCTTCCTCACAATAATCAATACACGGCATCACCCTTCGTGATTTACACTCCTCCTCACCCAAACAATATCAATAACAAAAGTTTGGCAAGGAAGAATCAACAATATGAACCATAATAATAAATCATAACATCCCGGCAAGGGCACAACAATGGAAAGATCACCATCCCGGCAAGGGACACAACTATAACCAATCTCACTCAAGTACATATCTTTACATAATATTTCTCAACCGAAACAAATACTCAACAATATTCATTACCAAGGATTCCCACCAAAATGAACAACCACAAAGTGAAATTCAAGCTATAACACAATAAATATCAATGAAAACCCATAATTCATAATATCCGACTCACGGGCATGCTTGACACCAACGTATAGGTACTCGTCACCTCACGTATACGTTGAACATGGTATTAACACATACAAAATAAGACTCAACACCTATTCTCTCAAGCTAAAGTTAGGCCAAACACTTACCTCGACTTCCATGACCAAACACTTACCTCGACTTCCACAACCAAATCAAGCCTCAATCACCGCTTTCCCTTTTGAATTTAACTCCAAATAAATTGTATCTAGACATAATTGACTTAATAACATCAATAAACACTAAACAATTCAATTCCAATGCCTAATTATAGGTTTTCTAGCATTCTTCCCCAAAAGTCAAAACCCGACCCCGGGCCCGCATGGTCAAAACACGAGGTTCGGACCAAACCACGATCACCCATTCACCCACGAGCCCGAATATGTAATTAGTTTCGGAATCCGACCCAAAACGAGGTCTAAATTCCAATTATTCAAAAAGCCCTAACTCTACCCAAATCCCTACTTTTCTACCCTTAAGAACATGATTTAGGCCTAAAACACTAATGGGTGTTAATGGAATTTGAAGAAAACGAGTCTAAGAATACATACCTGTGATTTTGTAATGAAATCCCTCTTCAAAAATCGCCCAAGTTCAAGTTTTAGAGAAGAAGTTATGGAGTTTTGAAGAAATCCCATTTTTGTTACTGTTTATACAATTTCACTGCCCGACCCTCGGACCTTCGGTGCTTGGGTCGCACCTGCGCTCTCGCAGGTGCGGGAAATCATTCGCACCTACGGAAATGGACAGGCCCACAGGGGGCCGTACCTGCAAAAAATTATCCGCTCCTACGGAACTGCTTCTGCGGAAGAAGGGTCCGCATCTGCGATGGGACCGCACCTGCGAACCATAAAGCGCGCATGCGGTCTCTCACCTGCGGCCCTAGGCTCGCAGGTGCGGGCACACCAGAACTGGTGCACCAGTAGTGATTTTCCAAGTTCAAACACCCTGAAACCTACCCGAAACTCACCCGAGCCCTCGGGGCTCTAAACCAAACATGTACACAACATGGATAAAGTAATTAAGCTATTAAGCATTCACTACTAATTGCTCACCAACTAAGACTAATCTATCACTAATGAAAGCATAAACAAAGCAATAAAGGAATTAAAAGCATAAACTTAAATGCATTAATTAAAAGATAAGGTTAGAGTGTGAGACTTGCATGTCTTCAAGTTTATCATTCATCAAGTCTGTCTAAAATAAAAGCCTAAAGGGCTATTTATATTAGAGTGGGTATTTGGCTACAAATGACCCAAATACCCCTAAGCTAATTCTAAGGAGCTTAGTCAATTATTACAAATATAGCCGTCTTGATCTTGACTCCTTTAAAGCACTCCGATTCTATGATGTTGATTCGAAAATTGTTAGGCATGCTCATCCAGCATGTATCAATTTAAGTGTTGGATCCGTCTCTGGTGGTGGTGGGTGGCGGTAGTTTATAATGATGGGCAGTACCGGCTATGGTTGTTAATGGTGATGTGGTGGTTAGTTGTGGCAGTTCAGGTGAATGAGTGTTGGTTGTGGTTGAGAATGATGGTGTTGGGAGGGGTGGAGATGGTGGGTGGTGGGTGGTGGTAATCAATAATGGTGGTGGCTATAATTGAGGCTGGTGGTTGTTATGGTGGCGGTGATTGCAGTTCATAATGAATATGAATAGTAGTATCTTAATGAAATTAATCCCCTGTCATAGATGTTAATCATACAGGCCTATTCAGACTCATTAAGTGATTGTGAAGTAAAAATACAAACACACTTAATGATTAAGATCTGAATAAATAAAATTCAGACTTTAAAAACAAACACACTTAATGTATGAGATCTGAATGATTAAGATTCAGATCTCCATTAAGTGCAAACAAATGAGGCCTTAAAGTCCCTTTGATAGTTTTTACGGAAAAGGTCCAAATATGCCTGTGAACTATGCGAAATAGGACAAATATACCCATCGTTATTAGTTTGGCCCAAATATGTCCAAATCGTCCAATAGTTGTGCAAATTTGTCATTATTAGACGGAACCAACAATTTTTTTTATTAAGAGAATAGGGTATTAAGTTTGGGTCTTTTAGAATTAGGGGTGGGTTGGTAGATTTAGGACGGGTTTGGTATTATTTAATTAAAATAAAAATAAAAATTGTTGGTTCCGTCTAATAATGGCAAATTTGCACAACTATTGGACGATTTGGATATATTTGGGCCAAACTAAAAACGACGGACATATTTGTCCTATTTCACATAGTTCATAGCATATTTGGACCTTTTCCGTAGTTTTTAAGAAAAAAAGAAAATAAATATAAAAGCACTAACATGTGGTTGAGAAAAAGCGAGTAGAGCTTTTGCTTTATTGAGTTTTCTAAATAGGCTCGACATATATTATTTTTAGAAACTTACATAGATTTATCATTATTCTCAATTTTATAACTTAGATACATTTTTAATAATATATGAGGTATTTTAAAATTTGAAAGAATTACAAGAAAATACACATGACTTCATACCATAACAAAGAATGACCCATGTTTTTAAGTTTCACCCAATCTAGCCCATATTGTACATATTTTGAAAGCACTAGCAAATTCAAAATGTGTGTTCTTACAACCATTGATTCTAAAAGCTATGGAGTTAAATCTGTGTTCTCACAACCATTGCTTTCACTCTTTCTTCTTCTCACATCTTCTACATATGCTTCAAGGAGCCATATATTTTCTGTTTCTCCTCTTATATCACATGGTTGCAATGTCAACAAATTGAAGAGTAAAAGTCCACCATTGAAGATCATTCAAAGCTTTGCTTTTGAAAATATTCTTTTTTAGTTTGTTAGTTGTTTGGATTGAGTGTTGTTCTAATTGATTAAAAATATCAAAAGGAGTTCAAAATTTAAATTTGAAGTGATTTGGAATAAATTTGAGCAAGATTTGAGTTAAATTTAAGAAAAGACGTAAGGAAGAAGACGGATTCAGTTTTTTGTATAATTATGTATAATCTTGTATAATAGTGTATACAAATGTAGAAACACACCTTATACAATATTATACATTTTTATACACATTTATATAAGCGTCTGTACAAACTTCTTCCACGATTTTCAGTTGCAATTCTTATTCAAAACCAGTCCAAATCTCCATTAAATGACTTCAAATTTTATATACAACATCCTTATACTATTTCTAACAAGTCTAAATAACACCAACTCAAAATTTCTCACAAAATCAAATTTAGAATTTAAACCCACATATTTAAACTAGTTAAAAATCTAATTTTCACCGCCCAAATGAATTTGATTTGTTGAACTAATATTTGAGCCACAATTACTGATTCGAATATTTACTTAAATGCTTGAGGAATTATTTTTAAAAATTAAATAGTAATTTTGAGAATCTATTAGAGTTGGATGTTGAATTTTAGCCTATTATTTTTGGGCTAGTTGGTTATAAATTAAAATATGGGCTATAAATTTAAAAAATAGGGAGCCTGTAAAATATGGGCTATAAAGTTAAAATTTCATCTATACTCACTTGAAAATAAAAGTCGTAACTTCAGATATAATGCCTCCAACTTCATTTAGATGAAGTGAATCCTCCGTATTATTATACTACTACTTAAGAAACAAAAAAAAACTTTAAATAACAATTTAATAACGAACATAAAAAAAATCAATTTTTGTCTTCTTAAAACAAAACAGGAAAATATATAGAATAAAAGGAGAGGATTATCAGAAAAACTTTTACATATAGAGAGTATATCAAACTGATTTATTCGTTGTTTACTATTCCCTCCGGTCCAAAATAAGCGATTTTTTTGGCTTGTTTATTGTGATCCAAAATAAGTGATTTTTCCAGATTTTAAAATGAATTAAATATTTTTTTCTTAAATAGTGTTGGAGTATGTGTTAGGAGTGCTTATGTGAGATAGTAAAGGTTAATATGATCAATTTCATTGCTAATTTGTGATGACCCAAAAGGTCATCCTAAGTAATTCTAGCTAAATCTGTGTTCCGAGGCCCCGAAAGCCTCCGATAATCTCACCTCGATATGCGTGCGCAGCCCGGGCGTGTAGCCGGGAAGTCTGTATGTTGAAATTTGATGAAAATGGAATTTTATAATAATTAAATGAATAAAGTTGACTTTGGTCAATATTTTCTGTAAACAGACCCGGACCCATGATTTGACGGTCATAGAGGGTCCGTAAGAAAATATGGGACTTGGACGTATGCCCGGAATCGAATTTCGAGATCCCAAGCCCGAGAAATGAATTTTTAAAGAAAATTATTTTCTGAAAATAATAAAGGATTTTGAACATGAATAATATGTGAAAATCGTGTTACTGGGCCTGTATTATGGTTCCGGAGCCCGGAACAGGTTTATTATATGTTATGTGACTTATCTGTGAAGTTTGGTGTAAAACAGACTTGGAATGACGTGTTTCGGATCAAAATTGGAAAAATTGAGCTTTATGAAGTTTTAAGAATTTTTTTAGAGTTTTGAGGTTTAATTCGATGAATTTGATGATATTTTGATGATTTAAATGCTTGAATAAGTCCGTAGGATGTGCTGGGAGCCGTGTGTATTATTGGTTTTGAGACCCGAGGGCTCGGGTGAGTTTCGGGTAGCTAACAGGGCGCAAATGTGTTAGAAATCTGGTGTTTCTCCTGTTTCTGGTGTCAGGCCTTTTCTTCAGTGCGATCACATATGCATCTCCGCGATCGCACAACATTAGGTTGGTAGGGGCAAAGTTTACTCTATGCGATCATATGGAGTTATCCGTGATCGCATAGTGTGTAGGTGTGATAGGGTGGGGGCTGGGTAGTAACTCAGTGTGATCGCACTGCCCTTGTCCGCGATCGCATTAGTATAGGTCCAGGCTTCACTGCGGTCGCAGCCTTTGTCCTGCGGTCGCACCTCAGTTGATGCCTGACCATATGCGATCGCATAGAGTTATTTTGCCCAACTATTTCATTAAGTAAGAAACAGAAGGTATTATGGGATTTCACCCTTTTCTCACTTCCTCCTTCTTTCCCAAACCTCCATAACCGAGATCCAAGCTCCCCAACCTCCATAACTTCATAGGTAAGTGTTCTTATCATCATTTTCTCTTAATTTCATCAACTAATTACTAGGTTCTAGGCCTAAAGACATGGAATCAAAAGTAGAAATTAGGGGTTTTGGGTAGAGTTAGGTTTTTGGGAATTTTGGGTAATTCAACACCAATTTGGGGTCGGATTTTAAAACAAATTATATATGCTAACTCGTGGGGGTACGGATGATCGGGTTTTGGTCCGAGCCTCGTGTTTGGACCAAGGGGGCCCGGGGTCGAATTTTGGAAATTTTGGAAGAATGATAGGAATTGCATATCTAGGCTATGGGATTGTGTTATTGAGTCTTTATTGATATTATTGAATTAATTATGCCTAGATATCATTGTTTCGGAGTTGGATTATAAAGGAAAGGCGGTCTTAGAGGGTTGATTGATATACTTTGGACCCGAGTTAAGTGTCTTGCCTAACTTTGGTGAAGGAATAGGTATCATTTGCTATGTGCTAAGTGATTATCATGTTCATTGCATAGGTGAGGTGACGAGTACCTATGCAATGTGTGTCAAGCATGCCCGTGAGTCTATTTTGATAGAAATTGCAGTGTTTCTCCCATGTTTATCATATTATGAGATTGTCTCTACTCGGTAAATTATTCTTGTTGAAAGTATTGGTTGTTGAGCTTGAGAAGTGTTGATACGATTGATAATCCAAGTGTAGAGTATACAATTGAGGTGATTGGTTATAACTGAGACCCTTGCCGGGCATTTGTTGAGTTATTAATTGATGTTTTCCCCTTGTCGGGTGATTTGAACTGTATAATTCCACTATGATGTACTCCTTGCCATTATATCTGTCATTGTTTGTTGAGGAAGAGTGTAAAACACGAAGGGTAATGCCGTGCCATTATTTGATTACATTGCATAGTGAGGAAGAGTGTAAAGCACGAAGGGTGATGCCGTGCCATGATTCTTATTGATTATAAGCACGAAGGTTAATGTCGTGCCATGACTTTTATTGATTATAAGCACGAAGGTTAATGTCGTGCCATGATACATTGTACATTGCATTGTGAGGAAGAGAGTAAAAGCACGAAGGGTGATGCCGTGCCATGATATTTGATTACATTGCATTGTGAGGAAGAGAGTAAAAGCACGAAGGGTGATGCCGTGCCATTATTTACATTTCTGGTATTTATACTTGTTTCGTTAGCTATTGTGTTAAATTGCCTCCCTTGTTTACTTCTATATGTCAATTGAACTGCTTCATTTCACTTGTCCCCCTTTACTGCTCCCGTATCCTTTACTTGTATGTTTATCTCTGCCTTGTATTATCCCTGTTACCTGTTGTAGAATAGGACATGTTATCGTTATTGTCAAGTCTAGCCTCATCACTACTTCGGTCGAGGTTAGGCTCGGCACTTACTCAGTACATGGGGTCGGTTGTAGTGATGCTACACTGCATTTCTTTATGTTGTGCAGACCCCGCATCCGGACCCAGTGGACCGCATTGAGGGAGTCACCTTCAGTCCACCCAGAGCTTCAAGGTATACTGCTGGCATTTGTGGACCTTGGAGTCTCTCATGTTCATTAGTTCTCCTATTGTCTTATTTCTTCTGTAGCTCCAAAGACAATTATGTATTTCTTTTCAGACTCTGTATTTAGCACTCTGTTTAGATAGTTCGTGAGTTGTGACACCCCGGTTTTGGGCTTATGCGGCGTTATGTATTTTACTATTCTACTTTGCGTTTTTGAATTTCTATTACATTTCCGCTGTTAAAACTTCTAAAGTGTTTCGTTATTTATGTTAAGATTTTTAAAGGTATTTCCTTTACTACTGTTGAATTGGATTGCAAGTGTTAGATTAACTGTACTCGTCGGCTTGTCTAGCGGGTTCAACGTTAGACGCAGTCACGGCCTGAAGGGTGGGATTTCGGGTCGTGAAAAGTTGGTATCAGAGTTCTAGGTTGCTTAGGTCTCACAACTCACGAACAAACTTGGACAGCTGTCATGAGGTTGTTCGGAACATGGGCATAGTGGAGTCCAATGGAGTTGACTTCGCTACTTTTCGACTATCTGGCGCAGCCAAGACTTGGTGGAGGGACTACTGCTTAGCCAGACCAGCTGGGTCTACACCTTTGACTTGGGCTCAGTTCACAGAGGTATCTTTGGGGAAGTTCCTTCCCATTACGCAGCGAGAGGATCTTAGGAGGCAGTTTGAGCGCCTCTAGCAGGGATCTATGTCTGTTACTCAGTACGAGACCAGGTTCATCTCTCTAGTTAGGCATGCATTGATGATACTCCCCACTGATCGGGAGAGAGTTCGGAGGTTCATTGATGGATTGGCCCAGCCTATACGACTCCAGATGGCCAGGGAGTCGGGTACTGATATTTCATTCCAGGATGCGGCCGATGTAGCCAGGAGGAATGAGATGATTTTGTCACAGAGAGGTGGTCAGGGGGATGACAAGAGACCCCATCATTTTGGTAGATTCAGTGGATCCCCATCTGGAGGCAGGGATTCTTTCAGCAGGGGTCATCCACCCCGACCTTTTCAGTCAGCATTTCAGGTATCTCCTTGTGCACCGCCAGCTCCAGTTAGTGCACCACCAGCATCTATCAGTGCACAGCCACTTCAGAGTTACCAAGGTGGTTATCAGGGTCGTCAGGGCCAGTTCCCGAGTTATCAGTCACAGCAGCAGAGATCTTGTTATAGTTGTGGTAGCCCGGGTCACATTGCCAGATATTTCCCCCGAGCTTCGAGTGGACCCCAGCATCAGGTTCCCGTGCCTTGGTTCCCGCAGCAGGTGCACCCTTACCCCCTCAGCCAGCTAGGGGTGGTGGTCGAGGTGCCATAGGTGGTGGTCAGCCTCATAGAGGTGGAGCACAGGCCATGAGAGGTAGAGGTCAGCCCGTAGCAGGTAGACACAGAGATGCACAGGTTGGAGGGGCTCAGCCTCGGTGTTATGCTTTTCCTATTCGTCCTGATGCTGAGGCTTCTGATGCAGTTATTACAGGTACGGTTTCAGTTTGCAGCCGAGAGGCTTCGGCGTTATTTGATCCGGGTTCTACTTTCTCCTATGTGTCTTCATATTTTGCCCCTTATTTGAGTATGCCTTGTGATTCTTTGAGTACTGCTGTACATGTGTCTACACCGGTGGGTGATTCTATAGTGGTAGATCGAGTCTACCGTGCTTGCGTAGTAGTTATTGGTGGTTTGGAGACTCTGGTTGATCTTTTGCTTTTTGATATGGTTGACTTTGATGTTATATTGGGGATGGACTGGCTATCCCCCTATTATGCTATTCTGAAATGTCATGCCAAGACAGTGACCTTAGCCTTGCCAGGAGTACCTCGTTTAGAGTGGAGAGGGACTCCTAGTCATTCTTCTGGTAGGGTTATTTCTTATATAAAGGCTCGGCGCATGGTCAAGAAGGGTTGTTTGGCCTATTTGGCCTATGTTCATGATTCGAGTGCTGAGAGTCCTTCTATGGAGTCCGTGCCCGTGGTTCGTGAGTTTCCAGAGGTATTCCCTGCTGACCTGCCGAGTATGCCACCCGACAGGGATATTGATTTTTGTATTGAGTTAGCTGAGGGCACTCAGCCTATCTCTATTCCCCCGTATCGTATGGCTCCTCCAGAGTTGAAGGAATTAAAGGAACAATTATAGGATTTGTTGGATAAAGGCTTCAGCAGGCCTAGTATTTCTCCTTGGAGTGCTCCAGTATTGTTCGTGAAGAAGAAAGATGGCTCAATGAGGATGTGTATTGA
>ML281260.1:907-10970 GCA_005239495.1 Nicotiana undulata | reverse complement strand
AATCAATAAGTAATTATCGATAAGGGTCAAAATCGAATCGATAAATCGAATGCACACCCCTACTTGTTTTTTTAGTTTGTCATGGAAAGAACATATTTGGATTGTAAGTGAAGTCAACTCTGCTATCTTAAGGGAGAAAGTAAGATCGGATGCTATGAGACCAGGAATATTTACTAAGGTCAGTTTGGTCAAATCCAGTCTTCACTTGATAGAAAAAGACCTGAAGCACGTATGAAGGTGATTATTGAATATTATCACGGAGGGATAGGGACAGAAATTCACGAGTTTTTCTTCTCTTTTTCTTTTAGATAATTTTATACTAGTGTTTTTAGTTTTAGGGGTTTTTATGTTTCTTTGGATGATTTTTCATTTGGTTACCATGTCTAGGTAGAGCGAAACTTTACGTTCTAGAGTTGTGATTCTTTCAAAATTATTGTTATTTGAATACTAATTTCGATTTCTTAAGTTATCGTATTTCTGTATTTATTCAATCATGTGCTTAATTATTTGATTGCTTGACCAGCTGAATACTATTTACGAATCTATGTTGAACTCGAAAGAAAAAATCCTAAATTGTAAATAGGGTTGAGTAGAACAAGTTTCTGAAACTAGGTCTCGGGAAATGGTATCGAGGTTAGAATAGGAATATACATAACCGTATGTCTTAGTTATTGTACATGAATTATAAAGGCATTGTTGGTGAAAAATACACGCTTTTTTTATCAATATATGACGGCTAAGGTTTTCTTGAAAAAGCAGTCTCTCCATCTTAAAAAAGGATTAGTATGCTATTAGGAAGAAAAAAAAAAGAATTCATCCGTTTAGTGAGGATTCCCAAGGATAGCTGGTCATAGTTATTGCAGATACAGTCAAAATTGGGCCATCGACTTTTGTTGATTAATCGAGACCAGGGTGATGGATCGAGGATCGACCCCGTATTATATCAGACTGAGACATGAGGATAAGGTACCGAGCTCGGGATTCGAAGTACCAGTCAAGATCGAAACCAATGATGATCGAGACCAAACGGGATAGACATCAAGCAAAATTGAAGATGGCATAATAACGGAAAGCCGAGATATCCGCGACTGGTCCAGGATCGTGGCGGAAATCTCGGAGCAGATCAACTCAAGAATGATTATTTAGTTAATCATGATATTTTCTTCTGTAATTAAATTTGATAGAATTCGAGGGTCCACCAAACTATATAGGGAACCGGGTTCTCTATTAGTTACCACAGATTACACAAATACGGCAATAGGTAAATAACACTGAGAGTTTTTACGTGGAAAATTACCAGCTCACGGAATCAAAAATCACAACCTATCCTTGTAGGATTTCAACTTCACTACTGAGCAAAACATTTAGATTACAACCTATTATAACCTAGGAATTAACTCCTTAATCCCTCACTAACTTGTAACAATCCTATTACAAGCCACTTTGTAATACCTCTATTACAAAGACTTTAAAACTTGACTGACTCTAGCCAAGACACAAATGCGGGGGTTTATGATTTACAAATAGTTTCCTACACAATGCTTCTAAGTAAGCTAAGTAGGAATTACAAGTAACAACGCTAACAAAGTTACAACTCAACTAAGGACATACAATCACTTGATATGGGAATTGGTCCATAGCAATGTTGTCCTTTGTTCTTGATGCACTTGAGAATTGTTGCCTAGATGATCAATCACTGTTGGAGTGCTTGAGTAAATTCTCTAAGTGTTCAAGTGATGTTTTGTCATTGGTTTAATATTAATATAACATCGATGACATCACTTGAATGATGAAAGCAACTTGGGTACAAGACCCTTCCCAATGGAGTTGACTGTTGCATTTGCGTGTGTAGGTAGTCACTTTCCAGCTGTTGGAGAGTTGAATGGTACGATCTCCAGGGGAACTAAAGTCCATCCGTCCCCTTGTTGATTCTTTAACTTTTGATAGACTGACGAACATCTCCAACTTAAGTCTGGTTATTTTCATATGCTTGAGAATGTGGACCAGATGTGTATCAGGTTCCTTATCTGCTTCTTGACATTTAGTTTGTTAGATCATCAAAACATAAAACAAGATACATATAACCTATCAATCCCCCCTTTTTGATGATGACAAACTTATAATTGATAATCCCACGAAGAGCCACAAAGAACGAAACAGTGAACCAGAAAGGCCACATTGAGTTCCCCCTGAATCTGTATTCCCCCTTAATTAGTGCACATCATTTATTCAATTATGAATATTCTTCCCCCCTTTCGGCATCTTAAAAAAGATGTCAAACGTAGTTAACTCATGTCACTTGTGTGCACACAAACATGATAGAAAACAAAGACAAAAGAGCAATTATATACACAACAAAAAGGGAAAATCTTCCATTGGCCAATTCAGATTTTACAACGGGAGCAGTTTCAATGTTACCAACAACCATCCACAATTCAAAAAAAAAAAAAACAAGTACCAACCCCAAAAACAATTAACAGAAATAGTCATAAGAGACGGAGACTTAAAAACTTGACACTGGAGGGGACACTGTTTAGGGAGCAGTGGAGGAAGAGGGCTTAGAGGAGGGGGCAAGGGTTTTGAGGACTTTGTCACGACCCCAAAATTACCCTGCTCGTGATGGCGCCTATCGTGATACTAGGTCAGCTAATTCAATACTCCAAACATAAAGAACATTCCATTTATATCATTTCTAAACCGATAATTATAAAGGTTTCATTTAAGCATTTTTAAACAGACTAAGATATGCCGAGTAATAGATACAACCTAAAATTCCGGAGTCATTGGTCATGAGCGTCTAAAAAAATATACAGGTCTGGAAAATAAACTCTATAATAGTAAGAAGGAGAAAGCAGGGTTGCGGACGCGTGCAGCTACCTCGCAAATCTCCGAGGGATCTCTGGAACAGGTAGACAACTCACTCTGCCCTAGCACCTGGATCTTCACACAAGGTGCAAGGAGTAATGTGAGTACGCCAACTTAGTAGTAAAGAAAGTAAATAAGGTTTGAGCAGTAAGGAACACATAAAAGCAAGTCATCAATTCACAATAAGCACAGTCTTTCCTTCCAACAGTGTATACGTTAAATCGTCACGCTTAAAAGCCGATTTCAATGAAAATCCTTTGAAAAATGTAAATTCCAACCATTTCAATAAAATGTCCAAGAAGTTTAGTGTAAAATGATATAAATCATAAGTAGCCTCTCGGGCAAAAACATGAATAATAAACCGCCCCTCGAGCATAACATCACTCAGGATTAGTCCCTCAACATGCCTCAGATTCACTTACAATCAGCCCCTCGGGCAACCTCACAGCCACTCATGCCTCCCAATCACTCGTCACTCGACACTCGACACTCGTACTCAGTAGGTACCTGCACTCACTGGGGGTGTACAAAATCGGAGGGGCTCCTACAGCCCAAGCGCTACATCGTTGCGGCATGCAGCCCGACCCAATATCGCTGCAGTGTGCAGCCTGATCCATATATATCGTTGCGGCGTGCATCCCGATCCATATATCTTACTGCAACGTGCAACCCGATCCATATACATACATATATATATATATATTACTGGGACGTGCAACCCGATCTATATATACTCCTCAGAACATAGGCCATCAGACTCACTCAGTCAGAAACCTCTCAAAAGCCACCCGAGCCATTAGTAAAAATGGGGTACTCAACCCAAAAATATCATTTTATACATCAAAATAGTGTAAATGAGTCTGAGTTCGAAATCAGTTAAGCATAATATGACTAAGTGTAAATCATACGTCCACACAGTGAGGAATAGCAGTAAAAAGCCCCCAAGGGGTCCAAACACATGGCACGGGGCCCAAATACGGCATTCCGCCCAAAACATAGTAATAATCTTTAAACATGAAATATCATATGGTTTATAATCAAATACGCAACTTAATAGTTGCTACGAAACGGACCAAGTCACAATCCCCATCGGTGTACGCTACACACTCGTAATCTAGCATGTGCTCCACTCCAAAATAGTGATACAGTGTGAAGTCCGGGGTTTCATACCCTTAGGACGATATTTACAGACATTACTTACCTCACACCGAATGAAAATTACTCTGTGATGCTCTTGCCCCTCGACTCGGCCTCAACACGCCCCGAATCTATTAAAAATAGATTCATATCATCAAAATACACTAAAGGAACAAATCCCACTCGAAAATAACCAATTTATACTGAAAATCCAGAAATCGGCCAAACCTGACCCCCGGGCCCATGTCTCGGAATCCGATAAAATCACAAAACTGGAATCCTTGCACTCTCACGAGTCCATACATACCAATACATCAAAATTCGACAACAAACGACCCCTCAAATCCTTAAATCAAAGTCTCCAATTTCAAGCCTAATCCCCCAATTTTAACCCTTAATTCCCATAAATTTCATGTCTAATCAGTAAGAAATCACCATACAATCGAGTATTAAGTTCAAAAACCTTACCTCAAAGTGTTACCCCTCGAATCCCTCTTTAATTCCTCTCAAAAAGCTCAAAGTCCGAACACAATGGTGGAAAAATGACCAAATTTTGCGAAGGGGGTCCTTATATATCTTCTGCCCAGTTAAATCGCATCTGCAGTCACTATTTCGCACCTGCGGCTTCCGCATCTGCGGAAAAATAACGCACTTGCGGTTCTTCATTAAGTTGCCAGACGTCACACCTGCGGTCGCATAACCGCACCTGCGGTCATCGTAGATGCTGGGACCAAACCGCACCTGCGTGAAATAGCACACTTGCGCTCCATGATCGAACTTGCGCAGCTCGCACCTGCGGTTCCCAATCCGCAGGTGCGGCCACACCAGAACAACAGCAACACCAGCATATTTCCAACTTTCAAACTCTTCTATGGCCATCCGAAATCATCCCGAGCCCCTTAGGGCCCCAACAAAACATACCAATACCTCATATAATATCACTCGAACTTAGTCGAACCCTCGGAACACTCAAAATAGCATCAAAACACCAAATAACTCGGAATTCAAGCCTAAGGATTTCTAAACTTCCGAAATTCGCCAACGACGCCGAAATCAGCCAAATCACATCTGAATGACCTGAAAGTTTGCACACACATCCCAAATGACACTACGAACCTGTTCAAACTTTTGGAATTCCATTCTGACCCTGATAGCTAATTTTCCACTGCCGCCCGAAAATCGCCAAAAATCCATTTTCGCCAATTCAAGCCTAATTCTATCACGGACCTTAGAATAACATTCCGAAAACACTCCTAAGTCCCAAATCACCTAACGAAGCTATCTGAACCATACAAACCACATTTCGAGGTCATATACCTATAAGTCAACTTCCACTTGACTTTTTCTATTATTTAACCAACTTAAGAGACTAAGTGTCTCCTTTTTCTCCACAACCATTCCGGACCCGGACAGTCAACCTAACACAACATAAAAGAGTTGTAGCACAAAAAATTGAAGCAGAAATGGGGAAAACGGGCTAAACTCTCGGAACGACCGATCGGGTCGTTACATTATCCCCTACTTAAACATACGTTCGTCCTAGAACGTTCCCAGAGTTGTTCCAAAAACCATCAAAATTGCCGTGAAACCTACCATACACATATCCGGGGTGATCCCATGTCACCCTATCCCATATAGGTCTGATAATACAACATAACTGAAATTTCATAATTTAACCTAGCCCATAAGCCTTAAAACCAAATTTCCACTTCTGAAATAATCTATAAGATCAAAATTCCACATCTGTAACTGAATAAATCTGAACACGCTGTATCACGCCATATCCGTAACCCAAGATGTAATCCCACGATATACCACATGACTCAAACACTCATAGAGATAACTCCCAATAACAATAGCTTCTCCAAACATCCCAATACCGGTAATTAACCTCTTATCAAGCAAAGCCTCGTTCTAACATACCCATATACTTCCAATGTTGAAAGGAACACGCAGAAACTAGTAACCATTCGTCCGATCAGTCAGACATGAAGCTCCTCCTTTCTCCGACAGGAACTATAGCAGATTTCTAAGCCAAGTTCTGATATCATCCTTCCAACCATGTTGTAGACAACTCTGGTAGTATTCATTCTAGGCCCAATGACCTCTTCTCATCCAACACGACCACTCTGATGATATGACGCATCAATACAATCCAAAGCCATACCTGTGCAACTCGCGCACTCAATAGCAACATCCCAACGTACTCAAATCATAGATAAGATTCACTCGAGAGGACTATCCTTCCAGCTTAACAAGTACCATCACAACACCATGTTATGAGCCTGGCACACATCGTAAAACCAAAACACATACATCCGACACCGAGGGTAATACCTCTACATAACTCCTCTACAATTCGTGATCCCATCCAAACGCTAGTCCACCTGAAATACCTCAAGTCACCTTGCTCAAAATCCATAACAATGCGCGATTCGACATCAAGTACTCAAGGTGCATCGCCATAATCACGGGGAATCAGACGATACCATGCCACACGAGCCTGAAATAACATAACCAATACGTCTCAATCGCGCAATACCCAATTACTTACCCTACTCAAATCCTGCTATAAATCGCAAATAGGTCCAAACCATATGTGCATATAACCAATAATCACAACCCCCCGCAACACCAAACGGTAACTCGTAGATCACTCCCAAACACGAATAAACTCAATGACAATCGAATGGTACATCCCTCAACAATAGCAATTCGGAGTCAACAATTCCGATCCCGTGTAGAACATACACCCATACTGGGCCAACCAATGAACCTTAAATCAACTCTAGTCGCCCGCAACAGATAGATAACTCTCCAAAAGTTCACAATGACTGAATCATCGCACATACTAACATCTGACTAACTTTGCTCGCATCTTCATAGTCCACAATCACAAAATAACCTGTTTATGAGAACTCTCAGTCTTGAAGTCCATGAAGCGCACAAATGACCATATCTGATCCCAACTCCACCGCTCGAATATATAACACATCCCTAATACTCAATCATTCAACGAGGGATACCCCTATAATTCTTCTGTGTCACCAAGCAACCTTGAATATTAGCAGTCGATCCAACAAGAGAGAGTCGCAATACCAATGAAGCACCCTTAACTCCACACCTTGTCCTTTCTGAAATGTATGCCCTCATCAAGCCACCCAATAGTGATATCATCTACCTAGTCAACTGAAATTGCCAATGCTGCCTAAAATGTTTTTGATCTTCCTTCCAGAACTGAACCGTGACCTCACATATGCAAATCTCAACTCTACACAACATACCACATACGCCATGCACTCCTATGATAAATGTGAGAACTTCATAATCCCTTCCGAGCCACAAGAAACTACGTACCTATCTAGCCAAGAAATTTACATTTGACCCCATCTAGAAGCAAAATCACTATACATCACATGCTCATCACGCCAGTAGAAAATACACATTTCTAACCGTAGTAGAAACCATCAAGAACTCTTTGAATCCCATTTGTACGACACCAACCCGTCATGACTGAATCCTTCTAACTCAACCAGTCTACGCACGCCACCAAAACCTGAGAGAATTGCTAAGAAACACCTGTAAAAACTCATTGCCTCATAAACACCCAAAGAACTAATCATATCCGTTACCATGCCGATCCGGCCTACTACAAAGCTGTCTTATTTATCCAATTTCCTTATGACTTACCTTCGAATTGATACTTATCCTTGCCATAATACCGCAATTCTCAACCTAGACTCACCACACGAGACCCAAGCATAAGACCGTACCGTCTAAGGCTCGTAAGCCGCTGAATACTTTCTCAAATATCCCCAAAAGTACCACATTCAAAATATTTACCCTAAAGAGACTTCGTGCGAATCTAAAGCCATTACCTTCACTTTCCTGATACTGATATGTAGAATCCATGATTATGTAGAAATGTCACAAATCCTGACAGCCTCCAACGTAAATCCCAGTTCTAGCCAAATACACACCTTGAAGATTCCCAATTGTTACGTATAAACTTGAATCCATTAGAACCATTCTCGAGAGTCATCCACTCTACGCAATTCTCAATTACAATGATCAAGCAGACAAAATGACCTGACCCCGTTTGCACACCAACATACTATGAAGTAATCCACACACTTGAAACAACAAGTAAATTCATACGCTGCACGCACTACACCTTTTACAATTACCACTCAATCATTCAATAAACCCATCTACCCATAGAGTACATTACAACCTGTATCGAAGAATTTCAATTACTCGAGTCATTCCCAGACTCCACCTCTGCAGGTCATAACTGATTCACCAATATACCTCGAACGAAACTAATACAACACATAATCGTACAATCAACTTATCATTAATAGACTCCCCCACTTGGCTCAAGGACAAAGATCAAGACAAACAATAACTCACAATGCCCATACGCTATCACCGCCACCATATTGCAGTGAGATTCAACTAAATCCTTCATAAGCTCATATGACACAAACCATCTATTATCTCAAATCGTATGCAAATCTCGCATTCACCATAGTAATGGTCCTTCCAACTCCCACAAGCGATCTAAACTCAAATTGCAACATATATCAATTACTGATAAACGAGAACTCGCTACAAAACCACCTAAGGATCACACAACCTCAGGACACCCCGCGGGAAATAGCCCCGCCTGCTTAGCCTCAAGTTGATCTCTCTCTATACTCTTTCAAAAATCGTAGCTATTACGCAATCACTTTATCCTTCTGCATCTAAACACAACCAACGCCTACCCTCGACGCATCGCGATACGCGGTATAGGAACCTGAAGCTGATGGCAGAACTATCACTGGAGCTGTGGTCAAAGAAATCTTAAGCTTCTGGAAGCTCTACCCACACTCGTCTGACCACATGAATACCCTCACTAGACATAATGTGTCTCAAGAATGCTACTGAACCGAGCCAAAATTCACACTTGGAGAACTTTTCATAGAGCTTCTCCTCCCTGAATCCTTATAATACCATCCTCAAATGTTGAGTGCTTCCCCTGGCTACGTGAGTACGCCAGGATGCCATCAATGAATACACTAAGGAAGAAGTACAAATACGGCTAGTATACGCTGCTAATCAAATACATGAACGCTGTTGGGGCATTGGTCAGCCCAAAGGACATCACCAGGAACTCAGAACACAATAGGAAGGTCCACTTCCTCTCACAATTAAACTACACGAGAGGTCCTTTAATGCACTCACAACTCAAAGCCATATGCCAACTCGAGAAAGAAATCAAACACTCAATAGTTCTTGCCACATTTCCAGCCAATCCTTTTGTCACAATCAAACAATTTAAACACACCTCACCATGGCGATTGTCTCGCTACATAGTAATCCAGTCACAAAACCCCACCGATAAGGACACAAACGGACATATAAGTCCAAAATTGATGAGTGGCAATTTTACCACTCATTTTAGCCTCTTTTCAGTAGATTTTGTGCTGCTCAATGGGTATTTGAGGTTANGCATTTGAGTCGCATCACCATCTGATGTCTGAAGCTACATTGTAAATGCGACGCACGAATGCGATCGCACATCACTAATGCGGACCGCATCTCTCAAATGCGACGAACCTCTGGGACCTAGGGTTTTGATGTGCGACGGAAAAAGTGAAGATGCGAATCGCATCCCTGTTATGCGACAGGAATGCGATCGCATATCAGCCCGACAGGGGTGTTTTTGTCCACTTTTCACTCGAATTTTTGGCCCACTATAAAAAGCATACCTTGGCAACATATTAGAGATCGATTTTTGGCATATCTTTGGACATATTTTGAGCTTTGTAAATATATTTTGAGTAGAGAAGAACAAGTATTGATTTGTGGGTTTGCACACACACTTTGGATTTGTAGATTTCGACATTGTGGTGAAGTTTTCTTTACCCATTTGTGTTTATTTCTTCATTTCCTTGCTTTGTATTGTATATCTAAGTGTGTAGTATTTTTCCAACACTTCAATATGGTTTATGGGAATATTCATATTTAAAGTGTGGATTAAATACCTTGTTATGCTTATGTGTTGAATGATTTT